>PVJN01059103.1:0-11955 GCA_004026805.1 Lasiurus borealis | reverse complement strand
TCTTCAATACAGATAATAGAAAGCTCTTCCTTTTCATTCTTCTTTAAAATGTCAATGTGAATTTAACATATTTTATATACTCTCAGATCAGAAGAGAAACTTAATGTAACTTCTCAGTTCCAAGGATTCCCTCAACTCTGTAATATATTATCTCAGAAATACTTTGTCTTCAGAAATGTACAGTGGTACCTTGAGATACAAGTGCCCTAACCTACGAGATTTTTGAGATACGAGCCATCGAGAGAGCGATTTTTGCTTTGAAATACGAGCAACATTTGAGATAGGAGTAATCACGTGGATTGGCTGGCTGCACATGACCCACCAGTTTACCGAGACTTGAGCATCTCAGAGTTTCCCAAGCCTCAAGGTTATGGAGTGAATTAAACTCGTATCTCGAGGTACCACTGTACTTTAATTAGTTCTCTTTTACAAAGAACCCATCACTACATGAATATTGTTAAATGATACACTGTTGCTCACCAAGACTTAATGTGACACTTTCTTGACTTAACTAAGAGAGTAATCTATATTTGTAAAGGATAAATAATATAATCTTTGGTTATTGCAATGTAGTTAAATGATCAAATTATAAGTGTATATAAATAATTTATATTGTAACATGGACTTTTCTCTCTTTTTGTACAGTGTTTTGAACGTGGTATAATGACAGGAAAGTGGTAAAAGCCCTTCAAAGATATTTAATAAAACATTGACTTAGGTCTTAATAATGTGGTGGCAGGCTATTTTGCTTTTTTGAATTAAAAGACCATCATAAGATTAACCATAGCCTGTGGTATACCCATTTAATTAGGGCAATTTGTTTAAGTCATTAGTCAGAAATGAACTAGGTTGCAACTAGTTATAAAATATTTACCTAAATATTGACTGAAAAATAATTAAGATATCAAGACACTACTTTCCAGATACTTAGAAAACACTGTCTTTTTTTAAATTGGATTTATTGGACCGACATTGATTAATATAGGTTTCAGGTATACAACTCTACAATATATTATCTGTATATTGTATTGTGTGTTTACCACCCCAAATCAAGTCTCTTCCCATCACCATTTATTCTCCTTTACCCTTTTCTATATCCCTCCATTGCCCCCTCCCTTTTCTCTGGCAATTACCATACTGTGGTCTGTGTCCAGGCGTCTTTCTTTTATTGATGGATTTTCAGGAATCCTGGAAGAGAAAAGTAAGGATTCAAATTAGCCAACACTACTGTATTCACTCTTAGTATTTAGTCAGTAACACGGACACATTAGTTACTAGAAGAAAAAAAAAAACTGGGAAAAATGGAGAACCAAGAAACTACTACAGCAGATAGCTGCTACCCCTATAATTTATAGAAAGAACAAAAAAAAAAAGAAAATGGATATTGAAAGGAACTGAAAGATGCAAAGGAAAACATGTAGCTAGGGCCTGGGCTTTGCTATAGATTGAATGTTTGTGTCCCTTGGAAATTTAGATGTTGAACCCTAACCCTAATGTAATGGTATTTGGAAATGGTGCCTTTGGGAGGTGATTAGTTTCTGAAAGTGGGGCCCTCATGAAAGGGATCTGTGCCCTTTTAAAAAAAGACCCTGGAGAGCTTTCTTGCTCACCCACCATGTGAGAACACAGCCAGAAAACTCTACCTATGAACCAGGAAGTATGCTCCTCCCCAGACACTGACTCTGCCAATACCTTGATCTTGGAGTTTCCAAACTTTAGAACTGTGAGAAACAAATGTCTGTTGTTCATGATCCATTCAGTCTATGTTATTCTGTGACAGCATTCCTAATGGACCAGACAGGCTTTGAGAAATAGCTGTGTCTCATCTACGTTGGGAACCTCAAAGGCTAGAACCTCAGAGGCTACAACCACTGCTACTGTGAAGTGCTGATAGTGGTGGTGGCTGGGCGGAGCTGGGGGCGGGGGTGGCGGGGAGATGCTCCCAGGAGTGGCAAGCAAACCAAAATGAAGCACCTCTTCCTCTGATTTATAGTATTTCTCTAGTGCCTGCTATGGATATAACCTAAAGAAGCAAGCAGGGGGAGGGGAATTGGGGGAAGTCTGTAGTATATATTTGGAGTCTCCTAGTTTGAGAAATCTCATTATAGATGCATAGACCAACAATGAGAGATTGCAAGAGAGTAACTAAAAACCGGTATAATTACCATTTTAATGTTTCCAGATCTGGGCACCAGTGTAACTTTTTCTTAACAAGATTTGGAAGAAGTAGATTTGAACTCTGAAGGGAGAGGACTTTATTTTTTTTCAACAATATTCAGAAAATTTGGAGCAAATGGTATGTCTGTATTCATACACAGATTTATAAGAGAAATTGGTCAAATCCTTTGTGCTTCATTAACAGCTTAGCATGACCTGTGTAACTTCATTTTATGACCAAGCTTTTTCAATACTCATGTATACTTATCAGAGACTGTATACTGTGGCCCTTGGAAAACAAGATATTATTGCTGAGCTCTTCATGAGCATAGCTATTAAGAGTCCTCTCAACGAAAATCTAGCATTCAGAATTCTTGAATTAGCAAAATGATGCTTATACTCCATGGTCACAAAGACTCCCAAATTATCTTCTTCAAAGATAATCTAAAGATGGTTTATTTGACATGGTCTCGAGTACAATGAATGTTTTTGTACTGACAGATTCAGTAAGCCACTTCAGATTAAGTAAGTACGTAAATAAATAATGTGATCAAATTTCTGGGAAGTGGAGGAATAATATGTTTGCATTTCTTATTTGTCCTTTGCTTGAGTGATCATTGTCTGCATGGAGACTTCTTAGCATGTCTTATATGGAAGTATCTGAATAATTGTGTATTTTCTCTAACAATTAGAACTACAAGTTATATTTGGGGCTTGAAGTCCTATGATTTTAACATCATACTTAGCATATTAGTCTAGTCAAATATCTAACTTCCATTTGAAATCAATTGATATTTATTCATTTAAAATTAAATGAATTAAAATTCATTTAATATCTATTCATAATGACAGGTTCCTTAAGGGATCAATGTTTATATGCATGATTTTACATAGATTTCTGCATTATACTTCATACATTATATAAATAAATATTAAGAGTACTTTGTATTTTCTCCCACTTAGTATTAGCAGTATATATATATTTTAAGTAACTAGCCCAATTGATGTGACTCAGCGATTGAGCATCAACCCAGAAACTAAGAGGTAATTGGTTTGATTCCCTATCAGGGCACATGTCTGGGCTGGGGACTTGATCCCCAGTGGAAACAGTGCAGGAGGCAGCCATTCAATGACTTACTATCTCATCAATGTTTCTATCTTCTTCTCCTTCCCTCTCTCTCTAAAAAATCAATAAAATATTTTTTAAAAATGTAATTTCAAAGCCAAGCTTTTTTATTAACTACTAATTTAGTTGCCAATTATAATCATTTAAGTTGTTTTAATGTAAATATATTTGTATAAATGTCTGAGATATAGATTAAACCCATGGTTGGCAAACTGCAGCTCGAGAACCACAAGCTCTTTGACCCCTTAATTATGGCTCTTCCACAAAATATCATGGCCTGGGCAAGTCTATTTTGGAGAAGTGGCTTTAGAAGAAGTTTAAGCTTAAAAAGTTTGGCTCTCAAAAGAAATTTCAATCATTGTGCTATTGTTATTTGGCTCTGTTGACTAATGAGTTTGCCGACCATTGAACTAAACATATAGTGTACAAACATGCATATACATCTAATATTACACAAAATATTAAATATATAACTGATCTTATTAAAATCTAGAATAATCTAGAAATCATGAGTCTAGATTGTAAAACAAATCTTTCCATCTCTGTTGTGACAGGTTATAAAATTGGAATCTTTACAAGTCCAGGTCTTAGTGAGAAATGTATATATTTAATAGCATCTGTGATTTAATTTGAAAAAGTAAATTGGTATTTTAAGCTATAAATACCACTTCAAAAATCCATGAGAAAAATGGAGGTAAAAGAGTCAAATCCACAATAACAATGAGAGATTTTAAAGCATACTTTTAGAAATTAAAAAGAAAAAATAAAGCAAAGTTAGTAGACATACTGAAACTTTAGACAACGTAATTAACAAATATAGGCTAATAGAGAAGTGTAGAACTCTGCTCCTAAGAATTGAATGGTTTATTTAGTTTTCAAACATAGAACAAAAAGTTATAAAATACTTGGTTATAAAGCAAATATCAACAACAACAACAACAAAAATAACTGAAATTGTAAAGGGGGTGGTCTTTGAACGTAATGCAAGTAATCCTGGCATTATAACAAATAAACAAAAACCTCTTCATGTGTTTTCAAATTAAGAATCATACTTCAACATAAACCAAACGTTAAAGGAGAAATAGAAACCCAATGGATACTTAAAAAAAGGATAAGAAAAAATAAAGAAAATTAAAATAGAAAATGAAGAAAATAAATTTAAAAATGACATAACAGAATAGCATTTAAAAAAATGAACTGTGATCCCTGGTAATGCTTAAGATTTTCTGAGACACTTGTATTATGAAAATAAGAGCTATGTACTGGGATGAAAAAAAAAAAAAAGAAATACTAAATTCTTACTGCAATTTTAACTGCCTATATTAAAATATTCCTATAATGAAAGAATGTTTGCCCTTCAAATCATATCCTAAATATTGGGTCACAAATACAGAAAACAGTGTATATATTGAAGAGGAGAAAGGCAATATGTGGATGGAGAGGTGTAGATTGAAACCATCCAGAATATTTAGCAAAGAGTGAATGTCTTAAAGATTTAATAATAAGTAAGCAGATGTTCAGAGCAGAACCTTGCTGGGGATACAGAGGAGAATAAGTAGCACTCTACTGGATAAGCAGGTGTAGAAAGATATGTTTGGAATATTAATTTGTGATAGGTTTATTCTTTGATAAATCAAGCTATTTCTACATACTCCTCCACTACCGTTCCCTTCGACTACGCCATTTGTATGTCAGAACATGGAGCTTTCCATTTTCCTGGGGACCAGTTGGCAGGAACTCCATTTCTTTTTAATATATTTTATTGATTTTTTACAGAGAGGAAGGAAGAGGAATAGAGGGTTAGAAACATTGATGAGAGAAAAACATCAATCTGCCTCCTGGATACTCCATACTGGGGATGTGCCTGCCACCAACGTACATGCCCTTGACAGAATCAAACCTGGAGTCTGCAGGCCAACTCTCTGAGCCAAACTGGTTAGGGAAGGAACTCCATTTTTTAATTTTTTAAATTAATATGATCTATAACTGCTGGTGTGAGATATTGTAGTATATTTAAACATTGGTCAAATAGATAAGAGATTTAAAATAAAGTGTTAAGGCCAATTGTCAAACTGCTTCCCTTCACCCATAGTGGGCAGTTAAATATACATTTGAACATGGAGCTGATGAGTGTAAGTGAGGATTTAGACAGAGTTGAAAGTGAGAAGCAGTGCCAAATGCTAGACCACTGCCTCTGATTCTGAAGCAGAGTCCCAGAGGAGAAAAGATCAGAAAATAAAGGACATATGAGCTGGTCCTACATGAAGTTTGGGGATATCTCAGAGCAGAGACTACTTTACCATTTTCTGTTTCAGTTAAGAAGCCCCCTAAATAAGTCTTACATTATCAGACTTGAGGTGCTTTGGGAAATTTAGTCATGAATTTAAAGTTCAGACTTTTCCTAAAACCTATGTTGTGCAAAGACCAAAGAATAACCTGAAAGTAAACTTATGAAATAATGAACGCATGCATAGGTCCAAAATATACATGCCTGAAAGAGAAAATGCAAGTTAAAAAGATGGGGTGGAGGATGTGGGGTGAAAAACAAAAAGAGGGGGGACATCTGTAATACTTTCAACAATAAAAAAGGTGGCAGTATGTTTAAATAAGCCATTTCTCTATGGATCTATATGTGATAATAAACTGCCTAAAAATCTATGTCTCTCTCTCTCATATATGTTTCTAACTACCCCTCTCCCTTCCTCTCTGTAAAAAAATCAATAAAATATATTTTTTAAAAAGAAAAAGAAAAAAGAAAGTGCCTAAAACATGAAAGTTACATGATAAAACCAGTATTAGACACCCTTTGTAAAAAGGTGAAAAATCAATCTAGCACTGAATTGGGTAGATATCCATTAACAAAAATTTTCTCTATAGGCAGCAGAAACTTGAACTTTCCAAGTATTGACTAACAGGAGTCAGTAGTGAAGAAAGTCTAAAAGAATTTTAAATCTGTAACCATATTAGCAAACCCAAAACAATCAAAGCACATATTGGAATGGAGAGAGAGAAAATAAAAACCACAATATACTAAGTTGACTGGACCAGGTAGAGAAGGTCTCAAAGAAGTGTCTGTCATAGTTTTTAACTCAAACAACTGAGTCTTGTACAATATACTAGAGGCCTCATGCATGAAATTTGTGCACTTGAGGGGTGTCCCTTAGCCCAGCCTATACCCTCTCCTATCTGGGACTCCTGGGATATGTCCAAGCACCAGTTTAGGCCCAATTCCCCCAGGGATCAGGCCCAAACCAACAGTCAAACATGCCTCTTGTAATGTTGTTGTTGCTGCTGCTGTTTTTGCTCCATGGCATCTCTCTGTACTCTGGTTCATACTCACCATGCTGAGGTTATGCTCCAGGTTCATGATGTTCAAGCCTAGGCCTTGGGGTTCTGGACTCCCATTGCGTGGTTCTGCAGAGGGTCAGCAGGTCGTGGCCTGCTGGCTTGAATGGCATTCAGAGTCAGTGGGCTAGAGCTGAAGGCTGGGTTGGTGGGCCACTTACTTGGCCATGTGCTATTTGATGAGAGTCATGCAAAGTGGTTGCCGAGACGCCCCCCAGCCCCCAGCACACCTATGGGGCTGCAGGAACCCCAGTGGAAGCTGTGTAAAGCAGCCACCAGCCCCGCCCCTGCTGCACCACCCCCACTGTGCATACCACCATCTTGTGATGGCATTACAAATTGAGAGTAAATTTGCATATTACCTCTTCATTATATAGTATTTCAATATTACACATAAATTTTTTTATTGTTTAAAGTATTACAAATAGTAGCATATATATCTCCTATCCACCCCCCATTGACCACCCCCTAGCCTCCCCTACCCCCCAATACTGCCCCCACGTTCTCCAGTGTCTTATATCCATTGGTTATGGTTATATACATGCATACAAGTCCTTCAGTTGATCTCTTAACAGCACCCCCCCTGCAACCTCCCCTGCCTTCCTGCTGTAGTTTGATAGACTGTTCAATGCTCCTTTGTCTCTGTATCTATTTCCCCCCACCCCCCGATTATTTTTCTTTAAAAAATCTTGCCTCTGCAGACTAGAAATAAACCTGTAAGAACAAAAAATGTTTGAGTCCCAATTTCAATGTCCGACAGTTCTGAGTCCCAGTTCCAATATCACAGTTTTTTATGTGTACATGTCAGCAACGTTATCTGGATGGTGGAAAAATGGTGGCAATGCAGGTCTGACCCTCTCTGGTTTGGACCTAGGCAACCTGTAGTGATACACAGCTGCTGAGTGCTAGCATGGCAAGGTGTTGTCAGCGTCTTCCATCTCTGGACTGTTTCTCTTCTTGTCTTCCTGGTTGGAGCAGACCTGTCAATTCTGCTCTGTTGCAGAAGTCCACTTGGTCTTGGAGTTGTTTTCTGAAAGTATATAAACATATTCTCAACCAAAAGTTAATAAAGGAGTCTTTTCTCTAAAATTGATTTGGGATCCTTTTTATTTTTGCCTAAACTATTTCCCTTTGGTTTGTTTTAACACCATGTGTGTTTTTATAGGTGTCTTGCTGTTAGTATTACAAATGAAAATTAATTTTCTAAAGTAAAAATCTTTTAGATGTAATTTACTTACAGGATATTTTCCCTTACATGGTATTACCCTAATACCTCCCCCCCACTTTTTTTTTTTTGATTAATGGAGGCTTTTATAAATTTTAATTTTTTTGCACATTATATGACTGCTTTAGTTCATTGTATGTTAAGCAATTTTACCATGAGATGAACTACCAAATAGAAATTTTAGTTAATACTTTAGGAACAGCTTTTTGTTCAGTACAATTAAATTTTCTTGAATATTCACTTATTTCAATTAGTCAATTTAAATTAATCTGAAAACTTGATTACTATTTTATGGTCAAATTTAATACTCTACCAACAATCTTAGTGCTAGGCTGGATTTAGATATAGGGCAGCTACTGTCAGCAAGTTTCTGTATGTTACCTGGGTCCCGATCTGGGCTGGGCATGGGAAACGAAGCAGTCATGGAGGCAGAAGACCTCCCTCAGAAGGGATGAGGGTTCAGACCCCTGCAAAGTTGGGGGGGGATGAAGGTTTGTGCCCCACCTTTGTTGACCCTCAAGTTCTCTCCTGATGACCCCCTCTGTGACTGTGCCTGTCTTAGGTCTTTCCTTCCCTGAGGAATCTTACCCATCTCTGGCTAACCAATCATCCTCTGAGACCAAGCAGGGTGATGTGAGGTTCAGTTCTGTCTCCTTGGTAGCCAATGCCCTGTGGCCTCCACAACCAGCATTTGCCTTGGGATCCTCTCGCCTGCTGGTGAGACCCCAGCATTGATCACATATCTAGAGGAACTCAGGTTCCTTCTCTAGGGAGGGCCCAGCTCACACCAATGGGCAAGAGATAGATCCACGGTACCAGCCACCATGAGGCTTCAACCTCAGCATAAATACAAAGCTCAGGCAACAGCAGAGGGCAATAGGATTGTGAGAAGAGGTTCCTTCTTGGCAAAAAAGGTAGAGTGGCCATTATAGAATGTTCAAGTGCCTTCTGAAGGGGATTAAGTCCTTTAATGTCCTTTTTTAAAATTGCTGCCAAACATTCAAAGAATTAATTTGTAAGTTTGTTTGGGATAATTGTGCAATATGCTGTTGTGAAATATCAACAATTATAATGACATTGTAGAATAATATCATATAAGGATATTCTTTGCTCTAGGCCATGGCAATTCAATTTCAAACTGGCTGTCAATTTCAAATTGGCTGTCAATTTTGTTTTGTAACTTTATATAAACTTTGTCAGGGAAGCAAAAACACAAATTACTTACTTTAGTTCAAGAGGCCAAAGATATAAATATGTTTTGATTATTCTTCTCCAAAGAAGAAAATATCTTTCAGAGACAATGTATCAGCCCCTTGGTTGTAGAACCCTTTAATATGGATAACTGGGTTATTTCTCCATATGTGTCTAATTGAGAGCTCACTGAAAGGGCCAGTTGAGACTGATATGAAATGATTAGTTTTTGAAAGCAAGGGAGCATGGGGATGTGAGGAGAAGTAAGGAGAAGAGGAAGAATAGAAGCAGTAATTCTGGCTGCAAAAATGAGACAAACTCAGCTAAAAACCAACAAAAAATACAGTTAGCAACACAGTGATTTAGAGAGAGATCTGAAGGGTTGTGAGAACGTATTTAAAGGAATGAAATGAGGACAGGATTTTGAAAGTGTGAAGCAGAAATAGGATTTCAAGTTAGGGAACTGGTCTGTTTACTAATAGGCAGACAAACTATTTCTAAACTACTGAGCTTCTTATAAGGGACATTCTTTCCCCACAAAGCACATTAGTACTTAGGATAGGAGATAATTTGGAGGCACGTTTCCATTTTCTTTGCCCCCTCACGGTGATACCTAGGAGCTACTGCCCAGTTAAAGTCTCAAAATCTCAGGTGACTTCCAAGTAAATGGTAAAAGAAAGATAATTAACCCCAAAACTCTAGTGATAGTTTTAACAAAGTCTTAACCACCTTGTAATTTCCTCAGTGACTCCAGATGAATAGCAGCATAGCTTTCAAGTAATTCAAAGGCCACCTTGAATTATTTAAGGTGAAATGAGGGTAATTCTAATCAAAAGTGTCTTCCATTTAAATTCACAAGTTTAAAGACATGATTATGTCTCTATTTTGTTCATTATCTCTGTTTATTATAAATTCATTGTAAACAGATGGTGATTTCTTAACATTTATTATATTATATTTCAAAATATGTATGCCATGCAGTGAAATGCAGACCTTGTGAAGTCCTTAAATTAATCACCTTAGAAATATTTTAAAGTCTAACTCCTTAATACTTAAATTCCAATGAAAATAGATGTTTGCAGTTTTGCAGTATTTAGAAATAGAGTTGATGGTAATATATTCTAGTGTACCAGTTAATAATGCGGATTATTTTGAATAGGTAGAGTTACACATATGTTGATACGTATGTGATTTTATATGTATGCTATTTTATTGTATTGACAGCAAGCTACAAAACTTATGTCAAATTTGTGAAGGTGTTAACATCGTAAGTATTTTTACTTTCAAAAATGTCAAATTTCATGTCAAAAAAGAGCATTTGGGAAAAGTTTTAATTCATTATTTTGAAGAAAAACTTATTGTATACTTTGGGAAGCTTATAGTGAATATGCTTCATCTCAAGATATTTCTGAAAGCTGGTTTAAATGCTTTAAAAGTGATGATTTAGATGTGAAACACAAAGAATGTCCAGATCAACCAAAAAGTTTGAAGACCAACAATTATAAGCATGTCTGAGGAGGTGCTTGGGCAGGGGGACACAGCCAGTGACCTCACTTCCTGATGATGGAGCCCAGCAGAACCTGGAACCCCGGTAACCAGGCAGCCACATTCTATAACTGCCCTTCCCATCTCACTCGGATAGAGACATTGGAGAGGACACCATGTTTTCATGTTGTCTCCCCGTGTCCCGAGGTCGATGCCTCAAGAGAGGCAGTGATGAGAGTGTGGTCAGTCGTAGCCGCCGCTGGATCCGGACTCAGCGCAAAGGACGCCTGTGGCCCTTTTCCCGGCGGAACCCGGAGGTAACACAGGAGGTTTTGTTCAGGCCAGGCCACCACTCTGATCCGACTTGAACAGCCCCATGTCCCCTCGCAGAGTGTTTAGGGGTTGGGATGTGGATGGGTGTTAACCTGAGGAGGGTCTGTCCAGAACAGGAACAGGCTGGGGTTTGGGGGTCAGTGATGTTCACATCCCAAGTCAAGGCTGGCTGGGTGGATGTGGAGTGTGGGTGGCAACCTCCACGGGAGGTCTATTCTGAGCCCTAGAAGTGAGTTTCATTTCCCCTTGGTGGATTGTGTGTAGACACAGGGCTGGACCCCATCTGGGAACAGAAGGTCCAGTGGGCAGAAGCAGCAGTGACCAGCGCCAGGCGTGAGTCCTCCCAGTCAGCTGCCCATCACTGTCATTGCAGAGCTCAACCCAGGCCAAGGAGGGGCCGAAGCTGTTCAAGGAGGAGCAGCAGTTGTTCCATGAAGACCCCCGCCCCATGCCCAGCATGGAGGGGCCGGTGAGCCACACCACTGAGGGCCAGAGCAGGCCTGAAGTGTGTGTGGCCACCTGGGGGTCTGGGGATCCAGGGCCCATGGATGCAGAGAGAAAGACTCCTCCACCTGAGCTGCCCAGGCTCCACAAGCTTTCAACCTCAAAGCCACTCAGTCCCAACAGGCAGGTGCTAGAGTGCTGTGCCTCTGATAATCGCACCAGGCCAGAAGACCAGGAGCACAAGGAGACAGAGCCCAAGGGTGAGAAGGTGGGGTGGTGGGGTGGAATGGGTGGGAAAGTCCCTGTGAGCTTATGGGGAGGGATTGTTGCAGACACATAGGGAGCATCCCCAGAGGCAGGCCAGGAGCAAAGTCTGGCCTCAGACCTCCCACCAACTGAACGCTGGGCAGGGAGGGCATCCTGTGGTGGGTCCTAGGTGCTAGCCGTGTCCTGTGTTTGGGGGACACAAGGGAATACTGGCTCATGGGTGACCTTTCTCCTCTCACTACTCCAGCACCAGCCCAGGGAGCAGACGAGGCTCCTCCAGTAACACCCAAAGTCCATCCTGAGGAGCTGGAGGCAGAGCTGGAGGCCTGTGCACCTCCAGAGCCAGTGCCACCTCCAGCAGCCTCTCCCGCTGCAGCTGTGG
>PVJN01059102.1:0-11968 GCA_004026805.1 Lasiurus borealis | reverse complement strand
CTTTTTCTTCCCCCCCCCCCTCCCCCGTGCCTCCTTGAGCAAAGGCCAGGGCTGGCTGGAAGCAAGTATTTAGGATTTATTTATTTATCTTCTATAATTGAAACTTTTTAGCCTTGAGTGGAGGCCACAGCCAGCCAAGGGCAGGCAGGAAGCTTGGTTTCCTCCATCACCGGGCAACCCAAGCCTTCTGCTTGCTCTAGCTCCATTGCCAGCCACCATCTTGGTTGGGTTAATTTGTATCCTCACTCCTGATTGACTGTTGGGTGTGGCTTGTGGGCATAGTGGAATGATTTGCATGCTTCTCTTTTATTAGTGTAGATTGTTGAGGAAACATTGGTTTTAACATTACATAAATTTCAGGTGCTCACCACCGAGGGTCTAGTTTCTATCTGTCTCTGCAACTTTGAACCCCTTTACCCATTTCACATTCTCTCTACTCCTCCTCTGATGACTACCAATCTATTGTTTGAATGTATTAATTTCTTTTTGTTACATTCATTTTTGTATTTCTTTTCTTCCCATTTGAAGAAAATCAGACGTTTTTTATCATTTCTCATTTAGCTTATTCAATGAGCATACAAGTTGCATCAATGCTCTAACAAAGGACAATATTTCATTATTTTTATGAGATTCAACCTATTAACTTTCACAATAAAAAAGCTTACAAATTGATAGCATTTGGCCTTGTAATTGCTTAAATTTTTTTTTCAGGAGTCTATCAAAAGCACAAAACTAAAAATACTGTTTTAATTTAATCAAGGTAGGCTAATTGAGCAAGGCGTACATTATGGTGAGGATGTTAACTAGAAATAGGTTATAATCCCAAGAAGTTGGGGGTGTATTTCATGATGTCTTTTCTTTTAATGCAATTAAAATTTACCAGTTCATTTTATCCCTGCTGTCTAATGAATCGTGCATAAATCGTGGGTGTAATTCGTTTTTAAATGGTATTTTGGAATTTGGAGAATGTATAAAACAATACTCGGCTTTTATCCTCACCATTGTTTTTCTTAGGAGAAAGATCTTCTTTTACTTAGAGAATAGCAAGAAATCTTTTCACTGTATTTTTCTACTTAGTCTAACAAAAGAATACTGTTTTTGCAAAGGTGGCTTTGACATTCAGATATAGGATAGGGTTGTGAAACATGAAATCTGGTGACAACTTCAGCCTCTTTGGAGGCATATTCTGTGTATGAGCATTTGATAAGCAACCCCTTGATTGAAATTCCTGATTCTTGCTCTTTAAAAGTTTGGACACTCACCTTGTAACCTACACCCCTTCAAATCTCTTAAAATAGACACCTCAAAGAAACAGTCCCTGGAAAAATGTTCTCTGTTTTCCATGAATGAGCAACTAGCTCATTTGTTCTCTCTGCTTCAGCAGAGGATTGCGATTAAATTTAAGCTTAGAGGTAAAGATGGAAGAGAAGCTGTGCCATTGTTTATCACATTAAGTAGCAAATGGAGAGTTATTATTTCTGTAGAAAGAATCATCACATGGCAAAAATAGTTCTTTGTGAATTTAAATATATCCATCCTCAAGATCGCCAAGTGCAAGTGTGTTTTCCTGAATTCAAATACCCTCAGAGCCGTAAATAAAACTTGGCTGTAATTTGTTAGTTGCCATCAATATTCCAAAAGAAAAATCAGAAGCACTTAAGCTAAAATCTTTAAATAGTGCCTTTGCTTTTGGTGTCCATAGAACTGGCCCAGTCCTCACTGTGGCAGAAATCAGGGTGCTGGGTAGGCAAGGGGATGGGTGGATGAGTGAGCACTACCTGTGTGGGGGGCTGTGGGAAGCAGCATCCCCTTTCCTCACCTTGCTCAGAGTTCTGAGGCTGCACATCACTGTTCTGAAGCTTATCCTCTCATCCATTTTCTTCTAAGGACGCCTCGAGCAGAAAGAATCTTGAAAAGTGGCAATATCAGATACAACTGAAGGGCTTGGGAAGTGAAATTGGTCCCTGGGTTTGGGTTAGTGTCAACCCAGCTGCTGGCAGTGAGCAAAGGAAGCAGTAGATCCTGATAGAGAGAGGCGAGTCCTTAGGTAAAAGTATAAGCAGAGGGTAGGCTAGGGAGGTATGGCACGGGATAGGGTTTGAGGGCTTACTAAGGAGGGTAGAACCTGGCAATGGAGAGTCTGGGTACAGAGGTCCAGCAGAGGCTTGAGGAGGGCACCGGCATCAGGAAAGTCTGGCTGGTGGAAGTAAGATCCTGGCTGCAGTCGTGTGGTTCCAGGGAAAGGAAGAGCTGTTAAAAGTGTTGCAGGGAATCATGATTTAAGAGCACGGGGCTGGTCATCGAGCATAAGGAACATGTCAAAAACCTGGTTCCCAGATCTAGGATCTGGGTGAGGGCTTGGTCTCAAGCACAGATCCGGTTGCTACAAGGACAGGATAAGGACGGAGAGGCACCAGACATGATACCCAGAGGCCCCGGCTTCCTGAGCTTCTGTGCAGCCCCTGTAGCTCTTTCCCTGTCATGGTCCCCGCAGCCCAGCCCAGCAGCAGTTCCTGAAAGACTTCACCCTCTGAACTGTGGCCGCCTTGTGCACATCTAGGAACTGCTCTGCCTAATCAACCAGCTTGGCTTCAAATTACCTCTATAATGAAACAAAAAAAGAAAAAAAAACATATAAAACTCAAGAAAGTGAATCAAGATCAAGAGCGAAGCAATTCTCCTGCTCAGCCGTGCTGCTTAAGCTGCCCCTCCATGAATAATGGGCTCTTTGAACTGTAGTGTTTGCTGGGCAGGAATAATTGAAGCACGACTCATTGCTTCTCCTAGCCATTCCGTGTGTTGAGGGTGAGCAATTGGTGCCTGTGAATCATTACCTTTCCTCCCACTCAGGGTGCCCTGGGCTCTCGCATCAGCTGGGTCTCCTGCAGAATTAGCTGTCATTATAGCTGTCTTCTCCAGGTGGGGGCATGTTTACTAGAATCCCTGAGTCACTGGAACAAAAGCCGGTTTCAGTTTTTGGTTAGTGTGTTTCAGAATCTCTGTCCCAGTTCATGCTATTCTAGATCCTAGATCCTGCTGCAAGAAGAGAGCAGGGGGAGGACTCTAGACTCACCGTGTTCTTTCAGGCTGAGCAGACCTCAGCATGGAGATCTTGCCGAGATCAGAGGCCAGAGTGAGGGTGCCGTAGTCATGTCACACTGCGAGGAGCATTGAGGGGAGACTCAGAGGCCAAAGACCGGAGGCCAGGCAATGAAGAGCATGAAAATCCTCTCCTTGGAGGAAGAGTGAAGGAAGCAAAGGTTGTTAAGCATTGAAAAATGACTACCCAGGGGTAAAACATTTGGAAGACTGTCATGAGAAATATTCATGTTGTGTGTGTGAGAGTGAGTGAGTGTGTGTGTGTGTGTGTGATTGTGTGCACATATGTGTGTATTTGATTGGTTGCAACAAATATAACCAATGAATGAGTAGAAAATGAGGGAATTAGATCTGATCTCAAGATAATCCATTATCTTGAATGTATTAATATTCAGAGATACTTACAGGTAAAATGTATAGCTGTGGGAACTGCTAATCACCTGGCAGGGCATTTTCTGAGGGGGCTCCTGCATAATTAGCATATATGACATTTAAAGTCCCTAGATTATATAGTTAGCCTGAATGACATTAAATTCCTTCTAACCCCGAGATTCCCCTCCAGAATCTATAGGCTTCACCCATTGACATAATATAGCAGAAATAATACTGGCCTTGGAGTCAGGAGACAGGAACTGAGGCTCTGGCACTGCCTAGTTATATAATCTTTAGTAGCTCTGTTATCTTTCTCAACCTCAGATTTCTTATCTGTCATTTAATTCTAATGGTGGATGAAGTGATCTTACTAACCCTTCTAGAATAAACAATAGATTTAAAAGCACTTTTAGGAGGTGGTGGCTGGATGAAGGTGGGCAAAGTGGGAGGGGAAGAGAGGGACATCTACAAGAGTGCCAACACTAAAAATATAAAAACAAAAGAAAATTAGAAGGTGCTCTGAGCATTTGGTAAATGAATTAATAAGAAATGTGGCTCCTTTGCTCTGTTAGAGCCTCTGACTTCCTGATTAACATGGGCTGTTCACACACTACCTTTGGATTAGCATACAGGGACATTCTGTTGTGATTCCTTTGAGACAAATCTTTCTGGGATCATTTCTATGAACTGAGGTGAGCCTGGCACTGGAGCTGCCCATTAGAGAGATAGTGCTGGTGGGCATGGGGAGCATAGATTGTGAATTCAGGGGCAGGGGATGGCTGTGGAGCTGAGGAGACAAATAGGCTCTGGCATTAAGAAAACCTGTCAGGAGGGAGAGACATCCATCAAGCTGGGGGCAGGACCATGGATCTGGGCCTGGGGTCTGGCAAGTAGAGACCAGAGTAAGTCATTTTCTAGAGGGTAAAACAAGGAACCAGACACCATAAGGAGGGCCCAGAAAAGGTATAGATCTCAGGAATATGGAAGAGGCTGTTATCAGAGTAGAAACATAAGTGATAAGAGAGCTAGAAGCTTACTTCCAAACTTGAGAGATCAGGCTGCTCCAATCTTGCTCATTTAAACTGGGATTAGCCCCAGAGACTATTCATAGGGAGCTGACTCTGGGTGAAGGTGAGTATAGTGGTACCTCGAGATACGAGTTTAATTTGCTTAGTAACCTTGAGGCGTGAGAAACTATGAGATGCTTGAGTCTCGGTAAACTGGTGGGTCGTGTGCAGCCGGCCGATCCACGTAATTACTCCTATCTCAAATATTGCTCGTATTTCAAAGCAAAAATCGCTCGCTCGATGGCTTGTATCTCAAAAATCTCGTATGTTAGGGCACTCGTATCTCGAGGTATTTCCAATAGAGTGGGGAGGACAGAGCCCTAAGGTTGTGTACTTCATGGCTCCTGTGCACTGAGCTGTGTTTTTTTTTCCAAGTGGCTGCCTGGTTGACCTATAAGGACAAATTTAGGTCTGTCTGTGATGGGTCCCCAAAGGCAAGATCACTGACTGTAGGGGACTAAATAGTGGTATCTAAAAATCTCCACATTCTAATCCCCAGAACCTGTGAATATGTGTTGCATGGTGAGAGGAATTAAGTTTGCATAAGGAATTAAGATTCCTGATGTCTAAAATAGCAATACAATAAAATTGTGGTATTATAAGGACAAATCTTTCTGGGATCATTTCTATGAACTGAGGCGAGTAAATTTGTGGTAATTTATTGTAACAGCTATCAAAAACAAATACGATGACATAAGTAAATACTTGGCCAAATAGAATACTGCTTCATGTGTATTTCACACATTTCCCCCTGGGGAAGCTCAAATTCCACTCAGGGAACACTGATGTAACTGTTGTCAGGGACTTACCTGAGGGGCAAGAAGTATATCTTTGTGTGATAGTCTTATTCCTCAAACACAACTTATTACTGTGCTGTGCAACATTTTTGGTGACTGGTCCCTATGGTATACAGACTCGTTAGTCTTTCTAGTTCACAGGAGCTGCACAAGTTAGCTCTTCTCTATCTTTGGCCCTATTTCCTCTGTCTTCTCAATATACACTCTCAAATGTACGAGAGGCCCACAGTGCCTTTCCTGATGGTCTCCTGCATCCAAGATGCCCTTTCCTCTTCTTGTTATGGATTGAAACACCTTTCATTCTCCAAGGTTCAGTTCAAGTCTCAACCAATCTCTGGAGTCCCTCCTGTTTACTAGAAATTACAGTTAATACAGTGTGGGCTGAGACGTCAGACATATCTGGGCCCCACTCTTTATTAGCTGAGGACTTCATTTGCCTGAACCTCCTTTTCCTAATCTGTACAAAGGGGGTAATGCCATTACTTATATCAAATGATTTCCATGATGATTACACCGGATGATTAATAAACTCGAAGTGCTTATCACAGTGCCACATAGTCAGAGTTCAGTAAAAGTTAGCTCTTTCCACTTAGGAAATTAAGCTCTTTTTATTTACTCTGCTCTGAACTCTGTGCCTAATTTTGCACTTAAAGTATTATATTGGCTACTGTAAAAGATGGCTCCCGTTGGGTGAGTCTCCTTTCCCAAGTGGCCTGTACGTGCTCCTCATCTCCACACTGATTCTTCTGCTACATTCTGTACACAGCTGGACTGCCATGTTCTTCTTCCTCATAGACAGTGACAGGAGAAATAACCTGCTGTTCCCTTCCCGCCTGAGGATAAGTACAATGTAGTAATATAGGACAGGGTGCAAGGTCTCAGAAACCTTGGGAAGAGGAAGAATTGAAACAGCCATGGAAATCTGCCAAATGAGACATTAATCCAGTGCGACTGGGCAGAGAGGGGAGACAGGTGGCAGCTAATAAGAGTGAGCAGGAGACCAAATTTGAGCAGAGGTTAGGTTGGAGGATGGGAGGAAATGGTCTGAGTGCCCGGCCCCTGAGGCTTTGCGTTGTGTGCCAGGGGCTTGGCAGTGTGCCGGAGGGAACCAGAGACGTATTGGCCTAGACATCCAGGTGTGGACAGGCTGATACCAGGAAACAGGAAGGAGAAGAAAATCAGGAGTTTGGGGGGGAAGCTGAGTCAGGAGTACCAGGGGCATTCTCTATGTCAGATGGAAGCCAGGCTGAGCAAACTGAGTTAGGGATTCTGCCAAACACCTATCATCTCTGTGAGCTCAACTGCCCCGTCTCATGGAATGCCACACAACTTCTAGCTTCTGACTTCAAGTTCAACAGCTGCTTGCCATCCAACTCCTCCAGGAGTGGTGCAGGAAGTCCTATCAGGCTTTAAATCAGGGGTGGGGAACATCTGGCCCATGAAACTTCTGCAAAATCATTTGGTCTGGCCCTGCCAAGGCATTAGGGATGAGTTAATTAAATGTCTGGCCAAATATCGCAGGCTAATTTTTAAGTTGATAATTTTGTATGGCCCATGAATGATGCTATAAATATCCAAACGGCCTTTGGCAGAAAAAAGGTTCCCCACCCCTGCAGTGGCGCTTCTCACTGCATGGAGCCTCCACCAGCTGCAGTCCCACCAGGCTTTCTGGCCAAAGCTAGTTCATGCTACATACTTCATGGCATCTTGTTGCCAGTTGACACCCAGAACAGCAAATATCCACTGTCAGGGATAGAAGCAGCTTTTGCAGTTTCTTTATCTGGTACCTGCTTTAAGAGAGTTCATAGCCTGAAGATTTCCTTTCATTATTTTCTTTAGTTTCTTAGTTCATTTCCTCTCAACAACATCCTCTGACGTGGGAATACTAAAGTGGATAAGACCCCCCTTTGCACTTCTCAGGATTACCATGTAGGAGGAGGGGGCATATGCACCTGACTACAATGCACAACACACCACGAAGATCTACAGATACAAGAGTGTACTGAAGAACTGTTAAAATAACTGCTTTTCGCCCTAGCTAGTTTGGCTCAGTGGATAGAGCATTGGCCAACCTGAAGACTGAAGGGTCCCAGGTTTAATTCCAGTCAAGGGCACATGCTTGTGTTGCAGGCTTGATATCCAGTAGGAGTCATGCAGGAGGTAGCCAATCAATGATTCTCTCTTATCATTGATATTTCTAGCTCTCTCTTCCTCTCCCGTCCTCTTTGAAATCAATAAAAATATATTAAAAAGTAAAATAACTTCACTTGGAAAGTTCTGAGGATAATTTATGAAGAGAGGTGTTTATATAAGGCCTTACTAACTATATAACTTATGGGGATTTGTTAGGGCAAGTTCTCAATATCTCATAGGAATCATATCTAGATCAAGTTTTCTAATCTCAATAGTATTGGCGTTGTTGACTGGGGTGTAGGGAGCTGTCTTGTGTATCACATGATGATTAGCAGTATCCTTTGTTTCTCATTAGGTGTCAGGAGAATCCTTCTAGTTTTAATGATAAAACATGTCTCCAGACATTGTCAAGTGTTTTGTGGGGGGTAAGGCTGACCCCACTTGAGAGCCAGTGATCTAGAACAGGATACAGTTAGCAAAATAGGGCCTGAGGACTAAATTTGACCTGATGTTGCCTATGTTGTATGTCAGAAAGCCAAAAATCATTTTTATGTTTTTAGATGGTAAAAAAAACTTAGAAAAGGAAGGTTTTGTGACATATGGAAAACATAAAACTCATACTTCTGTGTCCATAAATAAAGTTTTATTGGAACACTGTCACATGCATTTGTTTGCGTTCCATTTAAGCTGCTTTTGTGCTACAACAGCAGAGTCAAGTAGCTGTGTCGGGGAGCGTACAGTCCACAAAGCCTAAAATATTTGCTACATGGTCCTTTGTATAACAGGTTTGTTGACTCTTGATCTAGATAATGAATGATCTTGAGGGAGAGCAGCAAGGAGAGAATGGTAGGGGTATGGTTGCACATATAAAATGGAGTATTTTCCAGGGCCATGCACCTTTGAGAAGCTGGGGTGGCACTGAGATAGGGATTGGTGTATAGATGAGACTGGGCAGAGGAAATTTAGAAAGATGTATCTTGGCGAAATACCTTAAGACTAGAGAGTGAGGAAAACCCAGTGGCTCTCCCTTGTTAAGCATGGAGAGGCCCTCCGGAGAAGCTACAATTTGAGTACAGTGGTACCTCGAGATACGAGTGCCCTAACATACGAGATTTTTGAGATATGAGCCATCAAGCAAGCGACATTTTGCTTTGAAATATGAGCAACATTTGAGATACGAGTAATTGCGTGGATCGGCTGGCAGCACACGACCCACCAGTTTACCGAGACTCCAGTGTCTCATAGTTTCCCACGCCTCAGTCAGTGTGCTTGTTTACCTCATTGTCGAAGCATCTTTTGTGCATTTACATACTTTATCACATTTCTTTTTATAACCATGGGTCCGAAGAAAGTGAGTGGAAAGGTCAGTGCTCAGAAGAGGATGATGTCTATTGAATTAAAGCGTGAAATCATTGAAAAATATGAGCAAGGTGTGTGAGTGGCTGACTTGATGAGGCAGTACGGGCGTAGTACTTCAACGATATGCACTGTGCTTAAACAGAAGGAGTCGATAAAGGGTATAATGCCAGCTAAGGGCGTTACAATAATTTTTAAGCTCCGTAGCTCTCTCCATGAAAAGATGAAGAATCTGCTGATGGTGTGGGTGACGGAGAAGCAGCTTAAAGGAGATACATTAACACAGGGCATCATATGCGAGAAGGCACGAGCGATTTATGGTGATTTGCTGGAGCAGACCCCGCACACTTCCATGGACAAAGCATCGAAAGACTCATTTAAAGCAAGTAGAGGCTGGTTTGATAACTTCAGGAAAAGGTCCGGCATTCACTCCATCGTCAGGCATGGTGAGGCAGCAAGTTCGGATGTGAAGGCAGCTGAGGATTACCTCAAAACTTTTTCCGAACTGATAGAAGCCAAAGGATATATCCCCCAGCAAGTCTTCAACTGTGATGAGACAGGGCTTTTCTGGAAGAAGATGCCGAATAGGACTTATAGAGCGGCAGAGGAGAAGGCGATGCCAGGCCACAAACCCATGAAGGATAGGCTACCTCTCACACTGTGCACCAATGCGAGTGGCAACTGCAAGATCAAGCCTCTGCTCTTATACCATTCAGAAAACCCCAGAGTATTTAAGTTACATAAGATTTTAAAAGATAAACTGCAAGTTATGTGGAGGGCAAACCCGAAGGCATGGGTCACCAGGCAGTTCTTTGTGGAGTGGGTAAACCTAGTTTTTGGCCCTTCTGTTAAGAAATACCTACAGGAAAACAACATAACCATGCAAGCCTTCCTCGTCCTCCACAATGCTCCTGCTCACCCACCGAACCTCGAAGATGAACTCCTCGAAGAGTTCAAGTTTATAAAGGTCGTCTACCTACCTCCCAACACCACTCCTATCCTGCAGCCCATGGATCAGGAGGTGATTTCTAATTTTAAAAAGCTGTACATCAAGCACCTGTTCCGGCGCTGCTTTGAGGTGATGGAGAACACAAACCTCACCCTTCGAGAGTTCTGGAAGAACCATTTTAACATCGTGATATGCCTCAGAATTATTGATCAGGCCTGGCTGGGTGTTACAACGAGGACTTTGACCTCTGCATGGAAGAAGCTGTGGCCTGAGGCCGTAGCCAAAAAGACCTTCGAAGGATTCGAACCCGAGGTGCCAGTGGAGGAGGAGATAGTGTCTCTGGGAAAATCCATGGGCCTGGAGGTGGATGAGAGAGACGTGAATGAGCTCGTCCAGGAGCACTCTCTGGAACTCACCACGGAGGAGTTACAAGAGTTGCAGTCTCAGCAACATGCGGAGGTTCTCCAAGAAAGTGGTTTCGAGGAGGAGCCAGAGGTGGAGGAGATCTCTACAAGTGAGATAAAGGAGATCTTAGGAATGTGGGAGAGGGTGTCACACTTCGTGGAAAAGAAACACCCCAAAAAAGTGGCTACAGGTCGTGCATTGGAGCTGTTCAATGAAACTTGCCTCTCCCATTTCAGAGACATTCTGAAAGGGAGGAAGAAGCAAACCTCGTTGGACACGTTGTTTTTTTTTAAATCGGCCAAAAATGCAAAGACAAGTAGTAATTAAGTTCAGTGAAGATTAGTTAATTTACATTCAGTTTAGGGATAAAATGTAGCATGAAGAGTGTAACGAGTAGGTAAATACACTTTATAAAACCAGTTTATTCCTTTACATTCTCTTTTATTATGTTTTCATACAATATTTGTCATTTATAAATACATTTTTCTTATTCAAAAACACGTAACAAGAACAACTGGGGTGGCATTTTGGGGGCTGGAAAGAATTAACGACATTTCAATTGATTTCAATGGGGAAATTTGCTTTGAGATACGAGCAACTTGATATACTAGCAAGGTTATAGAAAGAATTAAACTCGTATCTCGAGGTACCACTGTAATAGCAGATGTCTGAAGTAGGCCTAAAATTCAAAACATTTATGAAAACTAAATAGGGGAAATTATAACCAGATTTTGCCATAATCTTAATATGCTTATAATTTACTGATTAAAAAAATATAGGTTTTTATTGATTTTAAAGAGAGAAAAGAAGGGTGTGGTAGAAAGATAGAAACATCAATGATGAGAGGGAACAACTATCGCCGGCCACCTGCATGTCCCCTACGACTGAGAATCTACCTGGCATCATCTTGGTGCATCGGTCTACACTCTCCACTGAGCAACACCAGCTGAGAAGTATCTCCTGATTTTTAATTTTTATTTGAAGTCTGCGATCCAATCTGTGTTCCTTTCCCAGAATTGCAGCCATAAAATCTCACAAACTGTGGGTTGCTGAAAACAATAGAAATTTATTCTCTCACAGTCTGGAGGCTAGAAGTTTTTGCTGAAGGTTTGGGCTGGGTCATGCTCCTCCTGAGGGCTCTAGAGAAAAATTCTTCCTTGTGTCTTGCTACCTCCCGGTGGCTCCTTCCTTGACATTCTAGCTGTTTTACTTGAACCTCTCCTTCCCTTGCCACTATCCTTCCCTGTGTCTGCTCTCCTCTACTTATATAAACACCAGTTACTAGATCAGGTTCGGAACTCATCCAGTATGGGTCAACTTGATTAACTAATTACATCTGCAAAGAACCTATTTCCAAATAAGTTCACATTCATTTTGACTGGACATAAATTCTGGAGGAACAATTTCAACACAATACATAAGCCACCTTTATTTAACTGATTGCAACTGATAAAAGGTCACAAACCTCAATATCATTCTTGCCCGCTAGTGACTTTTACCCTTTCTTTTCTTTCTTTCTCTCTATATTTCTTTCTCTATATATTTCTTTCTTCCTTTCCCTTCCTTCCTTCCTTCCTTCCTTCCTTCCTTCCTTCCTTCCTTCCTTCCTTCCTTCCTTCCTTCCTTCCTTCCTTATTTCTTTCTTCCTTTTCTTTTTTCTTTCTTCCCTCCCTTCCCCCTCCTTCCCTCCTCCCTCCCTCCCTTCCTTCCTATTTTATTGATAAACCCATAAAAATAAGATAGTTGGAATAAGAAGGAGATTGAGTTCTTATTCCAAACCCTAAAGAACA
>PVJN01059101.1:0-11967 GCA_004026805.1 Lasiurus borealis | reverse complement strand
GGGAGGGAGAGAGAAACCAACAGCGGGGGTGGGGGGCGCACCCCTGAGCCCTGGGCGCGGGGTTTACCGTCACCGACACACCTGTAGCCTGGGGGAGCCCTCTAACCCGCAACCCTCGGGGAGCCCGGGCACCCCAAAGCCTGGAGGGGCTGATCCTCCGTCCAGACCCAGCGCCTGACTTTCCTGGCGGGTTTCGGGGCGCCCTCGGGGACGAGTTTGGAAAGTCCTGCCACGTTGCAGGGCGAGGGCGGGCGCGTCCGGAGGCGCGGGTGGAGGCCGGGCTGGGGGCTGGGGCGCCCTCAGAGGTTGGCCCCTGAAATGCTGCTCCCCACCTACTGCCCCCCACTCTCCCCCCATCCTTCCACCGGCAGCGCCAGCGGCCTGCTTTCTGGAAACGCTGGGGCGGAGGAGGAGGGTTACCGGCCGGCTCCCTGCGCCCGCGGGGAACTGACGCTGCCGCCCCTCTGCCCACCTGCACCCCGGCTGCGGGGGCCCCGTCCTGGATGCCCGGCCTGGGACGTGGGGCCCCGGGCGGGGCGGCAGGGTTGGCACCCCGCCCCAGGCCTGGGGAAGGGGGGCTTTGCAGGCCCAGTGTCCCCCCGTCGCTATGATCGTCCCCGGGGAGGGCGTGCCCCCCAACACACAGACTCTGCCTCCCAATCCGGCCCCCCATCCCCTGCGAATTTCAAGCTCAGACCAGACGGTCCGCAGAGCCGCCCAGCTGGAGCGCCCCCAAACCAGCCCGGGCTCCCCGCCTTCCACGGGCTGCTCTCTATGCGAGGAGGAGAGGAGGCTGGAGGTGCCCCCTTTCCTGTGGACCCGGAAATGAAGACGGGGGGGGGCAGGGGCAGGACCTGTGGCTGGGCGCTCGCCTCCGGGGACCCTGTGAGGTGCCGCGTGGGGCTGCAGGCGCCGGAGACACTGCCCCCCTGTCTGGCTTCGCCCTGACCGCAACTGTGGGGGTGAGACCTCCGGCAAAGGGCGGCAGTTTTATTGTTTAACCTTTAAACATCGCACAGATTCCAGGAGGGAGGGAGGGGGGAGGGGCAGAATGAGCGAATCGATGACTGGCCCCCCGCTGGGATGAGCCCCCCCAACCCAGCCCAGGCTTGTGCCCTGAGGGGGATTGAACCCTGACTCAGAACCCTGACTCTGGGCTCCTAGGTGGAGGCTCACCCCCAGTCACTGGGAGGGGCACAGGGTGCATTTCAGAGCAGCTGCCTCCTCAGCCACATCTGAGCTCGAGAGCGAGCGGGGCAGGTGCCCACGGGGACCCCCCTCGTCACACCTCCGTTCTGCCCAGCCCCCCCCCCCGGCTCCCCCTCCGGACCAGGACCACCTGCTGTCACCGAGACCCTGGGAAGGACATCTTTCTGCGACCCCTGCCCTTGCCGCGCCACTTCCAAAGGGTGGGGAGAGTAAGATGGGGCGCCCCACCCCTGCAGGCTGGCCCCCCGCGGGGAGCGGACCCGATAGAGTGCAGCCTGGGGTCAGCCCTGAGGCCCCACCTGTGCTGAGCGCTGGGGGCACCGGGCCAGGCACCCCCCCCCCGCGGGGCCCAGTTCTCGTGGGGGCACACACCGCAGGGCGGGGCGGCTTATGTTTAGGGGGGCCGGGCCACTGGAGGGTGGGTCATTAACAGTCTGCATTTCTTACGGTCCCGGCCTCACAGATGTGCATATTGTGAGGTGCGTGCGGGTGCCTCAGTTCCGCCCGAGTTCTGAAACGTACTTTCTCTCTCTGCCCCTCACAGCACTTTTTAGCCACTTGCTCTGACTCCTTCCTCCGTCCGCCCGTCCTCCCGCTCTTCATTCCTCGCTCTCGGAGGCCATGCTCCTGGGAAGCTTGTTCAGACCAAGTTCATGGCCTGGAGGCCTCCCCGGTGGACAGGCGCTGGCTCTGAGCCTCGAGAACTGTGTGTATCAGAGGGGGGGGGGGGCGTCAGGATGTTGGAGATGCTTCGCTGGGGCGCGGCCAGAGAGGTTGGGGCGCGCTGGGCCACCTGGGGACCTGCCCCCACTAAGCTGTCACCCCAGGGCACCAGGACGGGCCACCCTCCAAGCCCAGCGCCCCCTCCCCCGCTGCCCGCCTCTCACAGCTGCCCGCTCCCTGCTCCCCCGTCACTTCTCATCAGGGACCCGGAAACGCTCCGAGGGATTGGAAGCGACTGCAGATCATGCCTGCAATTCCCCCCGTTAGCGTTTCTGGGGGCCTGAGCCGCTTCCCGAAGACCCCTAAACGGGCGGGCATGCTTGCCTTTTCCTGGAAAACCTCCGGGAGGGTGAGGGGGCGGCAATGGGGAGGAGGACGCGGCATCAATGGGCGCAGCAAAGCCTCCAGCTCCATCCGGGTCCCCCCCCCCCCCGCACCCCGGGTCAGGGAAACTGCGGAACGGAGTGGAGTCCCGCGCTCCGGCCCAGGGTCCCGGGGCCGCAGGGAGATTCTGGGGTTCGTGCTGTTCCAAAGGCCGCGGGCCCGGAGGGGGCGCCCCTCGGGGTCTCTGATGGCGAAAGCGTGGACCCGCGCAAGGCCGAGGGTTCCATGCATCCAAGCGGCCCCTCGTCAGCTTCGCCACACCAGGCCCAGCGCGGGGTCTCAGGGCTGAAGCTAATGCCCTCCCTCCCCCTCCTCTGCCTCTTCCTCCTCCTCTCCCTCCTCTCCTCCCACCCCCAGAACCCGCTCCGGGCGTGGGCCACAAAGAGAAGAAAAGGAGAGAGAGGAGAGAACAGAAAGAACAGAGAGAACAGAAAGGATGAGTTTACGGGAAGGGAAAGGGGCCCCACCAAATTAGAAACCCGCCTGGTGTGGGACGGCCTTTTCCCTCTTTTAAACAGAAAAAGGTAGGAAAGAAAAGAAAAGAAAAGAAAAGAACATTAAAAACAGGAGTGAAGGGTCGGAGCAGGGGGTGCACGGCTTGGGGACCGCATCGGGGTGCCTGGGCCCGGCCCGCCGCGCTAGTGTCGAGTCTGATGCCCGCACTCCGGTCCCCGGAAGAGGGGGCCCCGCACCCCCTTATCAGCACCGCCCTGGTCCCAACGCGCTGGAACCTCGCAGATTCCCGCGAGTCCCCGCGCGGAGTGCGCCCGCCTCCGCCGCTCCCGCAACGCCAGCCTCCGCCGCCCCGGCCGTGCCCCCCGCCCCCCGCGCTCCGAGCGCCCCCCGAGCGCGCGCCCGGGCGTGGGAAGCGGCGCCGCGCTGGGTGGCCGCGGCGCTGCCGTGCCCTGGAGCGCCACCTCGCTGCGGAAGCGGGGGTTGCACGCCAGGCCGCCCAGCCTGACCGCCCAGCCCGGGGCCGGCGCCCCAAACCCGGAGGACGGCGTCGGCGCCCCCCTTCTCCCCGCGGCGCCCGCACCGGCGCAGCGTCTGCCTGCGGGGCCGAGCGGAGGGGCCGTGCGGCACAGGCTCGCGGGGAGCGGCCGCGGGGAGAGGAGACGTGTCTCCCGGGTGTGGCTCGCGCACCCTGGTCGGGCCACTCGGCGGGGCCCAGGCAAATATCTGTCCCCCTCTTTCCACCGAGGGCGCCCCGAAACCCGCTCCCCCGCCAGGAGACGTCCCGCTGCCCTGCCCGGCGGCCAGGCTGCCTCCCACCCCCGCCTTCGGCTCTGCGGGCGAAATGACCCCCAAACGGGGCCTGCGCACGCCTCGCCCAGGGAGCTACCGAGGCGCCACGGCTGGGCGGGAGCCCCGCTCTCTCCCGACGCCCCTGAAGCCCCTGAACTAAAAGTCCAACCAGCGCTCGGCGTCCCTGCTTCTCTCCCTCCGAAAACGCGCCCCCAGAGCGCGGGCTGCGAGTAAAGCAAACCCCACACCGAGGTCTCTGCACAGACGCCCAAGGCCCGTGAGACCGGAGTCTGAACCCCGGACAGACAGCAAAGCCTGTGGCCCCGTGAGGGTTTGCGTGTTGGGGGGGTGCTTTTTGGGGGGAGGGCGCACAGAATCTTTTTCGAGTGTAGTTCTGAGGGCCGGGGATCCCCTGTAATGCGGACGAGCTGGGAGGGGGTACAGCGAGGCGGCTCAGACCCGGCCCCGGGCCCCGCTGGGGCTCTGCCTGCGGGGAGGGGAGGCGGCGCCTCCTGTGAGCACCCCTCCTGCCTCCGCTCAGCAGCCACAGGCTGCGCCCCAAATAGCCAGGTTCACGTTCCCGTGGTTTGTCTCTTCTCCATCAGGCTGGGAGGGGGGAGGGAGGAAGAGAGGGGGCAGAGAGAGAGAGAGAGAGAGAGAGAGACCAAATAGAACGGAGGCCTCAATTTCCTGCAGGGACTGAATGTGGACCCCTCACCCCAGCCAAGTGAGGCGGGGTGGCCGGGCCCCTGGTGGTGGTGGTGGTGGGGGGGTCCTGGGCTTTGTGGCTGGAAGGGACCTGTGTGGACCGGGAGCTGCGGGAGACACGGGGCTGGGGAGTCCTGGCCTCAGCGGAGAGGGAGGCAGAGACAAAGCGGAGATCGGGCAGAGCCTGAGCTTGTGCCTACACGTCTCCCGTTTGGGGGAGTCTCTAACCGGGAAGGTTTCACCCTCTCCCCCTCCCTCCCTCCCTCTGCCCTCCTCCTCTTCCTCCCTGCCTTCACTTTTATCTCCTTCACCCCGTCTCTTCGCACGTTCAGATTTCCACCCCCCAATAACGCCTGGAGATGAAAAATGACTTTTATTGCTATTACACTTCCTACCGCAAGACGCAGCGCGCGGCGCGGAGTTTGTATTACAACCGCGTCCCGTGTTCCCCTGGTGCCAAACATGTAGCCGGCGGGCGTTGCTAATGACGCCGGGATCAGAGAGGAGCCGAGCCGGAGAGGCAGAGGAGGGGGAGGAGAGGAATGTCACTGGGGGGGGGGGCACTTAATCAGGCCCAATAATCTAATCAGGATGTTTGCAGATTTCACGAGATTTTTCCACGCTGGAGAGAGTGAACTAGAGAGAAACCGGTCCCTTTTAAAGGCCGCACAGCTTTTTTTGGTGGCTGTTTTTGTGCATTTAATAACTATTAATTGTGTTTACAGCTAGTTAACGGGAGAACTCTTCTTTGGAAAGAATCAAACTTCGGAAAAACGCTTCCTTTACATTAAAGGCTTTGGGGGGAACCCAGGCCCTTTGGAAGGAGGAGGGGACCAGTAGTCACCCTAGGGGGGTGTTGGGGTGCAATGCGACCTGCGAAGGCTCCAGCCCCGCCCGCGGCCGTGCACACGCGTGTACACGCGCCCGTGACCGCCCGGTGGGCCCAGGGTTTGATTTGGGCGCAACTGTCCCTGCGGATCCGGATCCGAACTCCCGAGCGCCCTCCCCCCGGACCAGCCTACTTAGGGGTCGGGAGGTTTCGCGGTTCCTACCGGGGCCCAGGCCGTCCGGCCGCCCGCAGTCCGCTCTGCCCGGCGCGGCGAGGAGGGCCTTCCCCGCCGGCGGCCCTTTGCACCGGCGCGGAGCTCGCGGGGCGCGGAGCGGAGGAGCGGAGTGCGGGCGGCAGGCGGCGGGGGCCGGGAGCGGCGGGGGCGGCCGCATTGAGCCTGGAAGCCCGGCTGTTCGCCCAAACGAGTTTCCTTCCAGCCCGACACCGAGGGGCCGAGATCAGCTCCCCTCCGCCCTCCGCGGGGTGCGTGTCGCTTCCTCGGAGCGGGGCTTTGTGAACGGGCGCGGGGACCGTGGCTGGGAGGGACCGGCCGCCCCGCCCCGGCACCAGCCTCCTCCGGGCGCCCAGGAGCGCGGAGCCGGCGGCGGGCGCAGGGACACCGGCCGCGGGAGCCAAGGGCCCGGTCCCCAAAGGCCGAGCGCGGAGGCGCACGAGGGAGAGGGTGGGGGCCTTCGAACCAGCCTCCTTCCAGGCCCGCCCTCCCGCCCCCGGGCGCCCCTCTGCCTCCGGGCCTCGGCCTCCTTCCCGGCCCCTCGCTTACACCCAGCGGCTCCACAGGCGGGGCCCCCCTTGCGCCCACAAATGACGGGAAAGACAGAGCACGGGATGGGCTGCATGGCGAGACGGCGGTCATGTTTAAAGGGGTCCCTGTCTGAGAGGGTCCCTCCGCCGGGGGGGCGCGGAGGAGGACAGCCCCCCCCCCGGGGGCGCGCAGCAGGTGGCCCGGCCTGGGCGTGGCCTCGGGCGCCCCAGCGGCCTGGGCGCTGAGAGTCGTTCGGCTGCTAACACACTAACAGGAGCCCTGACAGTTGTTGATGAGAAGAATCTCCAAGGTGGGGTTTTGCTGACTTTTTGGAGGCGGGGGAGCTCGGACCGGCTCGCTGGCCTTGAACTTGGCGCCTGTAGTTTTTGGCGGCTCTGTCTTCCCACACGGTACCCCTCGGCCCAGGCTGGGAAAGGCTTCTCCAAATAACCATTCCCGGGCGAACTGGAGGTTCAGACGCTCCTGGCTCAGCGGCTACCCGGCCTGCCCTGCCCCCACCCCTGCAGCACACGCCTTTTCTCACAAAAGGTCCCCTTTTTAAAAACATACATTTTTACTGATTTCAGACAGGAAGGGAGAGGGAGAGAAACATCCATGATGAGAGAGAATCATGGGCTGGCCGCCTCCTGCACGCCCTCCCCTGGGGATGGAGCCACACCTGGGCCTGGGCCCTGACTGGGAATTGAACCCAGGACCCTTGAGTCCGCAGGCCGATGCTCTATCCACCGAGCCCTAACGCTTGGGCTTAAGGTCCCCTGTCGCTGTGTTAAAGTGTGGGCCCGCTGCCCGCTCTCAGGACGGTACTGCGGGCAGGGCCGGCCAGGGCCACAGTGTCTTGGGGTCGGAGGCCTGGGCCTGGACCGGCACCTGGGCTCCTCCGTTTCACCCGGGCGAGGGGCCCCTAGAGAGACCAGCTGTGCCCACGGCAACAACATGGCACTGACTGAATGCTTACCGGGCACCCTTGGCCCGGACCTGGGAGGGGGTCCCAAACCTGAGAACCAGCCGCCAAGGCCACGGCTGGGAGCCGGCGGGCAGGTGGCAGGCGGGTGCGTGCTGTGTCTGGGTGAGGTTTGGGGAGGGGCTGGGGTCAGACCCAGGCACCCTCCCTGCCCCCGGTGGCCAGTGCCCAACCCCCCCAGTGTGGCCCTGAGCGGATGGCCCTGCGCTGTGGGGGCCCAGGCCCCGGGTGGGGGCCCCCCTCGCGATGCCCAGCTCTTGCCTGACCGGCGGCCTGGGCAGCGGAGCAGGGAGCTTGGGGCCTGACGTGCCAGGGTCGGGGCAGGGACGGCCAGGCCAGTGCCCGGGCAGCTGGGCTCCAGGCTCGGCCTCCCCGGCGCTCCCTCCCGTCCCGTGACCCCGGCCGCCCCGCCGGGTGGAGAGAGGCCCCGCCGGGGGCGGGGGGAGGCCCTCAGTCTGAGACAAAAGGCCCCGCACCGCCTCCACCTGCGCGGGGGACGGCAGGTGAGGGACACCGCCCGGGAAGACGGGCAGACAGCGGACATCTGCTCCGAACAACAGTCTGCCCGCCGCCCCCCAAAACGGGGTCCCTGGTCCAGCCCTCCCTCCCCAGCGACCTGCAAAGGTCCCCCCTTTCCCTCAAAACAAAACAAAACACAAAACCCGACTCTGCTGTTTGTTTCCTCTACTCATCCGAACGGGGACTGGGGTTTAACATTTAAACCCTTTCACTGCGGGGGAGGGGGGCGGGCTGGTCTGCAGGAAGAATGGGGTCTGGAGTTTAACATTTAAACCCTTTCACTCCGGGGGAGGGGGGCGGGCTGGTCTGCGGGAAGAACGGGGTCTGGGGTTTAACATTTAAAACCCTTTCACTCCGGGGGAGGAGGACGGACTGGTCTGCGGGAAGAACGCCTTTAACTCGCCCAGCAGGGCGGGTGCCAGACCCCGCCGAGCCCGCAGAGCCGCCCGAAAATATCGACAGCGGATAGTAGCGATATTCCCGATCGATCCGCTCCCAGGCAGACGTCATCCATCATGGTCAATCCCCCGACGGCGGAGTACTTCACTTAATAACATAATTAAGATGAAAACTCCAGAGGTACGGGAGGCAGCGGGCATCGATAGCGGCAAAAATTGCATTCTGGACTTGACGGTGGGGGAAGGACCTTAGGGACCCAGCACCCCTCCCCCCAATGGGGGCTCTCCAGGGTCCCCGTTGCCGGAGCTCCGGGCCCCACACCATTCCCTCCCCACCTGCCGCCAGTAAGCCCATCTCCCGCTGCGAAGGTGCAGGCCCAGGAGAAACAGGGCTGGGCCTGGGTTGAGGAGGAAAAAACGCACTCCTGTGGCCTTGAATCGGAGGAGATGTGTCAGGAGACCGGGGACTGATGGCTCCGGTTCTTTCCTCGCAAGTAATGTGCCCTCCGTGTTTTCAAAATGACACCTCGGCCCGCGCCGGCCGCTCTGCCAGCGGCGGCTCGGGCGGGCGGGGACGCCGGGGACTGCGCCTGCCTCCCGCCGGCCAGGCCGGGGCCTCCGGACCGAAAGCAGAAGTTCACGGCGGCCGACGGCCGGGCGGGCGGGCGGGCGCCGGGGAAGGGAGCGGCGGGGCAGGTCCAGCAGGGGCGAGGGGTGAGGGGCGAGGAGTGGAGCTGACTGTCAGCGGCGGCTCCAATGATCTCAAAGAGCGGGATCTGAATCAAATCAATCAGAGCTGACAAATGGGGAATCTCTGAAGTCGGTGGTAATTTACAACTTTGTTATTAGTGGAGGCGGCTGCCTTGTCGAGTAATTAATAATACTTAGCGAGGAGCCGCGCGGAAATCCCCTCCTGTGTTTTTCTTTTCCTCTCCCGGCCCGTAAGGAGGGAGAGAAAGGAAGCAAACGGAGAGCGGAGAGACAGGAGGGTCCCGGAAGTCAGTGGGGCCACCGAGCAAAGCCGGACAATAGAGAAGGGACAGGGAAGGAGTAGGGAGGCGTCAGGAAATCAAGCAAATACAGGAGGAGGGATGGCAACCGGGAACATGAGGTCTCTGGGCATCTCCCCAGCTAAGGTGGCATTTGAAATGAACAGTGCTGCTGAGCGCAGCTCCGCACCCAGGAGAGCTGGGCACGGTGCGTGTCCCTGTCGGTAGCACGGTATTTCTTGATGGCCCGGGAGCAGGCGTGTGTGCGTGTGCGTGTGGGTGTTCTCGGCCTCTTTCCCAAACGCCATCCCCTGAGAGCCGCTAGCTTTCACGTTCGCTGTGGCCCCCGCCCGCACTGGCAGCCCTCCCCGGCCCCGCACTGATGATCAGACTGTGTGGGCCCCACCTAACCAGCGCCCAGATGATGACTCGTTGAAACCCATACATCATGGCAGGTCCGGCCTGGAGAGCCACCGGAGGCCGCAGGCTCCCGCGGGCAGGCCGGCATCGCCTCTCCAGGGAGCGCTGCCCCTGCCTGCACTGCCCTTGCTGGAGGGGGCTCCCGCTTGGCGGGAAGAGGGTGTGGGGGAAAGAAAAAAGAGTCGGTTTGGCAAACTTTATCTGGTCTTTGTCGGAAGGCCCAGTCCCTTCTCCCGGACGCAGGCGGTTCGGGAAAGGTGGCTCCAGACGGGGAGGATGGGGCCCCCCGGGAAGACCCTCTGGCGGGAGAGGTGAACTCGAGTCCCCCAGAGACCGCAAATGCCTCTGAGTCTGCACACAGAGAAAATCTCTCACTCACTCACTCACTCACACACACACACTGGCCCACTTCACCCCAAACGCCATTCTTATTCTTCCTTCGCTGCTGCGTCTGTTGCAAACCTCCAGCTCCTTTCTGGGCGCTGGGCTGCCTGGCTCCCCTGCACTTGGCCATTTTGTATCCTCCGCGCCCCCAGCCCAGGCGACACCAGGGAGGGAGGCGAGGGAAGAGGCGCAGAACCCACCAGGGGCGGGAGGAGACGCCGGGAGATGTGCTCGAGAAAAACAAAACCAAAACCAAAAACCAACGAAAAACCAGGCAGAGTGCAAATGGACGAGATGAGCTTTCAGGGCTCGGTCTGCGGATCAAAGGAACCTGGCAGAATGTAGGCCTGGGGGCGGGGGGCGTGAGAGGGGAGCAGGGAGACGCCAGGCCAGAACCCCGATCCCAAGCAGGAGCGGCCACGCAGAAGCTAAAGCGGGAATTACCCTTGGGGCTGGGGCTGTCTGAATGCCCACCCAGGGCCTGCAGGCCGCTCCCCGCTCCCCGCTCTGCACCGGAGACAGGAGATAATGGCTCTGACGCCCCCAGCCCGGGTGCAGAGCCCAGCCCACAGCTCCCCCTGCCCCCCAAACAAACAAAAACAGAAAAACAAACGCAAAGCACCCAGAACGGCGAGCAGGAGCAGCGAGCAGCCCGGCAGAGGTGGGGCACCTGGGCTTGAACCCTGAACCCCCTGCAGTCTGGCTCCGTAAAGGGGCGCAGAGCCTGGGCCCCCAGAAACGGCCTCATTCCTGCCCTCCGGTCTGCCATGAAGGCCCCAGGCCTGGGCCTCCTCGGCACCCCGGGATAAATGGATTTGAGCTCCAGGATCTGGGGCCGCTGGGCCGGGGATTACCGCTCAGCCAGGGAAAATAGGGGGGTGGAGTGGGGGAGGGGTGCAGACCGAGAGGAAGAGGACGGACACCCCCAAACAAAACAAATTCTGAGGCGTTTTGGGGAGTGAGTGTCTGTGGTTACGCTTCCCGGAGGAGTTAAAGACAGACGGGGTTTATTAACAGCCACAGACCCACGGCTCGTGAGAGTGCGGTCCCAGGAAAGGGGTGTGGAGAGATTGTGGGGTGCTGGTGGGGACCCTCCTGGCCTTTCTTACTGTGGTCTCTCTCCCTCTCCCCCCCGCCCCCCAGAAACCCTGACTTCCCGGCGGAGACGGGGCCTCCCAGGGGCAGAGCAGGGAGGGCTCCCTGTCGGAGGCGCAGGGGTCACATTTCCAAGCAGAGACATCACCAAACCGCAGCCTTAGTGACAGTGACAGCCAGGGCTGTGCTGCCTGCTGCCGGGGAGGGAAACGGAAAATTAGCGGGGAAAATGCTTCCCAGGCCTCCCCGCCAGGAGGCCGGCGGAGGGGCCCGCGGTGGGCTGGGCCTGGACCAGGGGCTCAGGAGGGTGGGCACTGCCCCCCCAGGAGGCCTCCTCCCTTAGAGGCAAAGGAAGCTTCTGGAAAGCGGTTAATGGCACTCGGACCCATTGCTTCACTTCCTTGGAGGAGAGAGGACAGAGAAGTCCATCCTGGTGTCTAATGGTGACGAGGGTGGCGGGGCCTGGGAAGCACAGAGGAAATGGGGGGATGCAAACCCCGCCTCCCCCCCCCTCCTTTGGGGAACGGCTGCAGGGAGAAGGTGCGGGGCTGCATTCGAAAGCCCCTTGGGAACTCGAGGTCAGGGCTGGTCAGCTGCCGCCCAGGTGGGCAGGGTCCCCAGCATTTAAGCGGCCCCTCTCCATGGGTTACCCCTCCACCCGCCCAGCCAGGGCCAAGGGCAGGCACAGGGCCGCCAGGCAGCCCGGCGATTGGCTTGGAGAGAGCCGGGGAGGTGGGCAGCGTGGCATTTTCCAGCAGGAAGCAGTTTCTGTTCGCAGGAGATTATTTCTTAAGATGCTTATTTAAAGGGACAGAGACGAGAAAGGGAGTGGGGAGGCGCCTGGCCCCGTCCTAGTCCTGGTTCCAGAGAAGGTCGTTCGGCCTTTGTCTGACACCGGCTGTGGCTCTGAGGCCGCACAGCTCGGGGAGGAGAGCTGGGGGGGGGGGCGATGGGAAATTCATTCTCAAATGATGCCGATGAGGGAGAAACGCCTGGAAAAGTGGCCACCTGCTGAGGGAGGCCGGAGACCAGCAGCCAGTGGGGCTGTGGCAAAGCCCAGTCCGCAGCATCGCCCGTAAAACCCCGGGGGAGGCCCTGCCATTTCCAGGTGGCCACCCCACAACTTTTGGGGGGAAACGGGGGACTGCTCTCTGTGGAGGCTGCTTTCAGCAACAAGTATCCAAAGATGCAGAGGAAAGGATGTGTCGAGTCCCTGGCCCTTCTCCAAAAAGCAATACAGATGTAATTGTGTGTTGCTTAAAACTCCACTTCTCCAGCAGCGCGAGAGTGTAATAAAAGTCATAAATCCTCCGGGCGCT
>PVJN01059100.1:0-11973 GCA_004026805.1 Lasiurus borealis | reverse complement strand
CAATCTACAGAATTTCATTGTATGGGTCTATCATGAATCTGTCTGCTCTTAAAATAATTTTCTGAACCAATGAGCAGGCAGGCAAAGTATTTCGCTGGGTCAGCAAGAGAAGGCCCTTCCCAATACCTGAAATCGTGGTTCACAGTTAGTGTAGAGCACCAGATCTGGCTCCATATACAGCTACCTCTGACAGCTGAGGAATGATCAGTTTAACACAAAGCCTGCTGGAGTTGTCATTATAAACAGCTATTTCTGATCTACAGCAATTTAACCCCCACAGCTAAATAGTGAATTCTTTCCCTTTTTCCTGAGGCATAGCTTGTCTGGACTACGCCTGGACTGACGTAGCTGTTGGGTGGTAATACACTGAACGCACTTTCAATGGGCTCCTTGATATCCCTCAAATCTCTCCCCGCTCAAGCCTTTAAATGTTGGTGCCTCTATCTCAAGGAGCATCTTGATACAACACAGGTGGTAGGAGAACAGTCCCTGAAGAGACCTGTTTCAGCACTGAGAAAGTATGCCTCAGAAATTCCATCCTAATTAGACAATGAGTCCAGCCTCCATCAGAAAGCCCTTGATCTCAACCTATGTGAGTACAATGTTCCTGGGACAATTTGGGCATAAAATGCAAGTGGCTTTGAAGAAATCGGTTAAACAAAAGATGACTTTGAGTTGTTTTAGGAGAAAAGGCATCATACATAAGGGCTAGAAGGGTGATGCCTCTCCCCTACTCCCAGGCACCCCAGATCACTGCCAATTCCCTCCTCCATTCAGCAAACAAATCATGTCATTTTCTTGCTTAAAAAGTTCCAATGGCACCCCAGTGGCATGTAAAATAACAGAATATACAAGAACTATAAGGCAGTAATGAGTTTTTGGTTCAAGAAATAGAAGCAAGGCTTGAGGGCTGATGCAGACAAAAGAAAGGGTCAGAGATGAGAATGAGAACTAGGTGGGAGACAGAACATTGCTTCTAGAAACTAGTGAGGACATGGGTACTGTTTCAGGTGAGATGGAAAACCACTGGGGGCGCTAATCAGGGGAGGGACATAACCTGACACATTTTTTAAGTGTGACTTGAGCTTTCTATAGAGAATGACTTGTAAGAATGTGCCTTTTTTCTCACATGTGGTTCAGCTTGAGAGGACTATAGAGCTGAGAGACCACATCATGTTTTATCTTTTGAAGCCAGTTTATAAAACCAATGAATCAAAATGTTGCACTGTTTCAAAGAGATGAAGGAAAAGCACACTGTTAACTTTTTAGTGTCACAAGTCAATGTGTATGTAGTATCCCAGATCAATCACTATCTAATGAGCGACCTGAGGCAAATCACACACCCTTCAGCCTCTGGTTATTTATTCCATCTGAAATAATCACATGATTAGAGGTAATCGTGTTTACTTAGCCTGTTGGGAAATAAAATAGAATACAGTATATGAAATTTTTGTGTAAACTGTAAAAATGTTACAGGAATGGAAATAACTTTATTACTCTCTGAAGGTGCAATGAGTAACAGGCAATGAGAGAACCCTGCCTCTTGCCAAACTCTTAATATGTATTATAGGAAATTACATACTGATAATGATATTGCCCTTCTCTAAGTTTTTATTTCCCAGAAAGTAAAGGTCTTACCATCTCTTTGATATCACTGCAAGATCAAATATTTAGTAGGAACCCAAATATTTAGTAGGAACCCAAAAATCTATACAAGATATATTACCACTTGACAGTTATTTGAATTTTTCAATCATCTAGTCTTCTGAAAACCAGAAATTGAAGACTTTCTATATTCAACTCTCAACAGAATTCCCTTTGGGCTCTTTAACCAAAATGTCAAACCAAGAGTTTTTATTTTTAGAGGCAAACTTTGTGAAAGTTTGATCAAGAGTGTATCTTTGAAATGGAATGTTTTTTCCACTGACCTGATGTATGATTTAAAATTGTGGAAGATACAGTTTTGAACAAGTCATTTTTTTCAAAAGCAGCCACCTTATATACCAGTCCACTTACTCCAACATAAATTCTTTTGCTCGCGTAACTTGGGAGTTTTTCTTTATGAAATCAGAGCCATTTTTTTTTAATCTATGCATTAGGCTCTTTTCTTCAAGCCAAATCATCCCTTATATTCAACAACTTGATCAGAAATTACTTTTGACTATTTCCAATAATCTAATTCACCTACAATAACTGACAATTTGCTACCCCAGCCAGTGTTCAAAAAATATGCTGCAGACTCTGATATATTACCCTAAAGAAAACTGCAAAACAGATAATTGCTCAACATCAGCATCTTTAGAGAATGTGATTACCTGCTGACAACATTGAAGAGAATTTCACTACTAGATATATGAGTTCTAAATGTGTTTATTAAATACTAGAGACCCAATGCACAAAAATTTGTGCAAGAGTAGGCCTTCCTTCCCACCCCCCATGCTAGCACCAGCTTCCCTCCAGCACCCAGGACCCGGGCAGGCAACCAGCTTCATCAGGAAGGACATCCGGAATGACATCTAGAAGACATCAGGTCTAATTGGCATATTACCCTTTTATTATTATAGCAGATGACCAGAGCAACCATTCTAAAATCAGGTTTTTACAAATAACTTAAAGGAAAACACTTCCAGTAGTATATGAAAAGAAAAACAGGATAAAAACTGGATCTTTGTTCTTTCAGATAAGCATTATTTATTGAACCTCTATGTGCCAGGCATTGTTCTACATGCTGAAGATTCAATGAACAAGTTTATAGTAATTTACCAATTTTGCGTAAAAACAAAGAGAGTTGATGAATAACTGACATTTGACAAAATATTGCAGGCTCTATGTTAAGCACTTAAGTAATTTATCATTTGGTCTGTTACAAGACTATAAAGAAAATGCTATTATACCAATGTTACCGACAAGAAATTGAAGCACAGACCAATGTAATAGAGGCAGAGGAGTGCCGCCTGACCTGAAATCTAGGTCTTTTCCCTCTTACTTGATTCTGCTTCACATGAAACACTGTTCCCCTCAATCAACTCTAATTTCCTACTCAGATTCCTCACAAATCCAAAATAATCCAGCAGCCTTTTACAGCTGAGTAAAAGGGGACATCTGAACACAGCAAGATCCTAACCCATTTCCTAAAATTTATGTTAATGTTGAATCCTCTAGACCACTGGTTCCCAACCATTTTTTGGCCATGCCCCACCTAAGCATCTCTAAAATCCTGATGCCCCCCCCCCACATGACATATAATTCTTATTATTCAAAAAGTGAACTTCTGAAAGGCCATTAACTTATAATAATCTGAACAATAAAGATTTAATTTTAAAAAAAGTTAAGTTTAAAAAAAATGAGGCAGTCTTAATGCATAGATGATCATGTAGAAGGCCATCAGACACACTTCTTTTTTTCCCTCCATAGCTTCCATATTTCATTATCTTTGTTCATCGCTTCTCGACCTTTTGGCTAAGATCAAGTGTCATTATCTTTGTTCCTCTGCTGAACTACTTGTCATTTTAAAAAAACCTAGATCATCAACTGCAGACCTCATACAGTCACTTTGGAAAAGGCTCTGCCAATTCCGTAGGAAGTTAAACATATACTTACCAATGACCCCAATATTCCATTCCTAGGTATGAACTTAAGATAAAGGAAAATCAAGTCCATGCAAAGACCTGTACATGAATTTTCATATAACAGATTTATTTAAAACTAGTGGCCTGGTGCACAAAAATCATGCACATGGAGGGAGGAGGAAGGAAGGGTCTCCTCAGCCCAGCCTGCACCCTAAAAGGCCATTAACTTGGTCTAAACAAGCTTCCAAAGAATAAGGCATCCATGAAAGAGAAAAATAAAAGAATGAAAGGACAGTTGAAATACTGAAGAATAAATCACTAAGAAATTGTTTTAAAAAATAATATGAAGTGATATGAAAAAAATAGCAAATAATGTTTCAAAACATAATAGAGAACTGAAATGCATAAATGTCACAATATATATTTATATACTGTATATGAAGCCCCTAGAACCATAAGAAATGCAAAAAAAAAATTACTGTTAACTCATTCTAGTATTGGCCCCCTTAAAATTCAAATTGCCTCCCTGTGGAGCATGTGCCCCAAATTAGGAAGCACTGCTCTAGGTCTTTCTATAGTAAATTAAACTAACAAATCACCTCAGTAAACTGTGGCACTTCCTCAGTTCTCTTGCTGTGCTTCTCTTGGGCCCACCACTTTCCCCAAAGACCCCAAAGCCCCAGTGATCCAAGACTCACTAGTATAGTAAGGATCAGATTTTCTCTACCTTCAGATAAATCATTAAGTCCTAAAAGATACCATGCTGAAAACAGGAGACAAAACTTTGGATTAAAGATGCAGATCTGATAATATCTTGTATTAGTTAAGGCAATATTACATCCTGAGCCGATACATCCTGAAACCTCAGTGAAAGAACATAATAGAAATGATATTTCCCTCTCAGGGATAGCCCAATGCTGGTGTATCTGATGGCCTTCTACATGATCATCTTATGCATTAAGACTGCCTCATTTTTTTAAACTTAACTTTTTTAAAATTAAATCTTTATTGTTCAGATTATTACATTTATTTCTCTTCTCTTTTTTTTCCTCCATAGCTCCCCTCCACCCGGCTCCCACCTCTCCCTCTACCCTTAGCTCCCAATGCATTGACCTCATCCATAGGTGTATGATTTTTGTCCAGTCTCTCCCTGCACCCCTCTGACCCTTTTCTCCCTGAGAATTGTCAGTTTACTCCCTTTCTGTATTCCTCAGTCTATTATATTCACCAGTTCATTCTGTTCAGATTTTTAATTCACTTAAATTTTTAGATTCATTGTTGATAGATATGTATTTGTTGCTCATTATTTCTATCTTTACCTTTTTCTTCTTCTTCCTCTACTTAAAGAATACCTTTCAGCATTTCATATAATACTGGTTTGGAGTTGATGAACTCCTTTAGCTTTTTCTTATCTGTGAAGCTCTTTATCTGCCTTTCAATTCTGAATGATAGCTTTGCTGAATAGAGTATTCTTGGTTGTAGGTTCTTGCTAGTTATCACTTTGAGTATTTCTTGCCACTCCCATCTGGCCTGCATAGTTTCTGTTGAGAAATCAGCTGACAATCCTATGGGTGCTCCCTTGTAGTGTAAAAGTGTAGTTAACTGTTTTTCTCTTGCTGCTTTTAATATTCTCTCTTTGTCTTTTGCTCTTAGTATTTTAATTATGATGTGTCTTGATGTGGTCCTCTTTGGATTCCTTTTGTTTGGGGTTCTGTGTGCTTCCTGGACTTGTAAGTCTATTTCTTTCACCCAGATGTGGGAAGTTTTCCGTCATTATTTCTTCAAATAGATTTTCAGTATCTTGCTCTCTCTCTTCTTCTGGCACCCGCACAATTCTGATGTTGGTACGCTTGAAGTTGTCCCAGAGGCTGCTTACATTATCTTCACATTTTTGGATTTCCTTTTCTTTTGCTATTCCAGTTGAGTGTTTTCTGCTTCCTTATATTTCAAATTTTTTACTTGATTCGTGCCTTCCTCTAGTCTGTTGTTTTTTATTTCAGTCAGTGTATGTTTAATATCTAGTTGGTCCTTTTTCATCTCCTCTTGAGTCTCACTAAATTTATCCATCTTTTCTAGGATATTCTTGAAAAACCTTATAACCAGGGTTTTGAACTCTACATCTAGTCATTTGTTTCCTCCATTTCTTTTGTTTGTGATCTGTTCCTTTGTCTCTGCATTTTCACTATGCTGGGAGAACTTCTGTGTTGGATTCAGCCTTATGATACAAGACTTGCAAAACTGCAAAAGCCTCTCTGTTGAGCTTGGGAAGGGTGGAGTCTCAGGGCTTAGCAGACCACCTTGCCTTCCAGTCAAACTTGCCCTATGCAGCCCCTGGGTCTCACGTATCTCTCAGTAATTGCTGGAGCCGTCCCTGTGCACACATGCGTGGTGCCTCTAGACTGCTGCCTTTCCAGCTCCCCTGTACTCAGGGATCTGTATGAGTCTGGGTCCCCAGGGTCTAGCCCAAAACTGGGGTTCAGTGGAGTTAGAAGTGGTGCAGTTGGGAGGCTCTGTCTCCAACCCACTAGAGAAAGCCAGCGGCACAATCAGCAGTCTGTCTTCTGTGCACAGTGGTGTGGGCGCCCCAGACTTCTGCCCTTTCGTGGCTCCCCTAAATTTCCATGCACTTCTCCCTTTTCACAGTCCAAATTCCCCCCGTATGAGTCTCACCCAGACCTGGGGTTCAGTGCCGTAGGATAAGGAGTTCAGTGCAGTTGGGAGTCTCCATCTCCCTCCTGGCAGAGGAAGTCAGCCAGGTATTCTGGTGCCCACTCTCTCCATGCAGATGTCTCCGTACCTCAGCTTTTTTCAGCTCCTCTGAGTCTCCATGAGCCCCTCTCTTTCCTTCTAGTTGTATAATTTCCACTCAGCCAGCTTTCCTGTGGTTCTGGATGATGTCCATCCGGTCTTTCAGTTGTAGTTTTGAAATTGTTGTGCAAGGCAGCAGTTTAGGTGTTCACCTATGCTGCCATCTTAGTTTCTCTCAAGACTGCTTCATTTTTTTTAGTTTAATTTTTTGTTAATCCTCTCCTTAGGATATTTTTCCCATTGATTTTTAGAGAAAGTATAAGGAAGGGAGAGAGACAGTGAGAAAAAAATCAATGTCAGAGAGACACATCAACTGGTGGCCTCCCACACATATCCCACAACCTAGATATGTGCCTTTGACCAGAATCAGACCTTCAGTCTGTGGGCTGATGTTCTAACCACTGAACCAAACCAGCTAAGGCAAGACTGCCTCATTTTTACTGGTGGTCTGACTCTTCTCTGGTCCTTCAAGAGTTCCTCATTGAGATGACAAATGAGGAAAGACCATAAAGAAAGTGAGCCTACTTTTTAATCTCTTCAGTAAGTGACACACCATTTCCACTCACATGCCATTGGCCAGAACTAGTTTTATAGCCCTGCCTGATACAAAGGGCACTGGGAAATGTTAGAAAACCACTTACCAGCTGAAAAGGAGCATCAATCTTTGGAGATCAAATGATATGTTGGCTACACAACTTAACCAGATGATATGGAAAATTACAGTGGGAAGATCTATAAACAACTCAACACATGAGAGAGAAGTGAAGAACAAAAATCAGAATAACAATAGAAAAATTAGGATCTGTGAAATTAAGTCAGAGCAATGTGCAAAAAATAACATGTTGGCACTTCAAAAGGTAACTTCAAAAGAAGATGAGAAAGATTCTAAAGTGAAATTGTTTGAAAAGAGTGAAGAGCTAAGATCATAACTGTTTAAATCAACATGACAAAGGAAACAAATTCCATTTCAGATGACCTGTTTCCAGAAACTTCATGTCATTTTACAAGTTGAGATGTGGCACACATTTAATTTCTGTTTTGTCAGAATCACCAATTCTCTTGATTGTGTTATGAAAACAAAGAAATCTTTTTTAAAAGCCCTCAAAGAAAAATTAATATTCATACACAGCTGTCCATCTGAAACCACACAAGGCTGGAAGTCGATAATTAGCATGGCCAGATAAGTTCCCCCAAGAAGTCTTATTTTGAGATTATTCTCATATAAGCCTTTCCCTCTTGAATAAATCAGTTGGGATAGAATGTCAGATGCAAATAGTGGGGTAACTTGGCAAATCGAGTCCTCATGTGTAAAGAGTATGTCATTCTGGAGACACCAACCATCTGGACTGGGATTTTATCCAGTTAAATGAGAATTTAAACTATCTTTAAATCTTCATACTATTTTCAGCAGGATGGGTAAGGTTTCATGACTCACAAATCTCAGATTTTTAAGGCTGAAGACTAGTTTTGCCACTGGTTCACCCCAGTCCCTATTTTTCAGAGGAGAAAATTGAGGCTTAGAGAGAGTACATGACTTGGCCAAATCACAGATACAGTTTCTGATCAAACCAATTCTAAAACTTAGGTTTGTTGACCATGGACTGTCCCTTAACTGTCCATATCTAGTCAGCTTACCTTTAGACTTGTCCAGCTAAGAGCTCCAGGCATAGAAAGTTCAACTATCCCTAAGACCCTGGAAATCCAGCTTGAATATGGATCATTAAAAGAACATTGATCTTGCCGAGACCGGTTTGGCTCAGTGGATAGAGCATCGGCTTTCGGACTGAAAGGTCCCAGGTTCAAATCTGGTCAAGGGCATGTACCTTGGTTGCGGACACATCTCCACTGTGGGGCATGCAGGAGGCGGCTGATCGATGTCTCTCTCTCATCAATGTTTCTGACTTTCTATCTCTCTCCCTTCCTCTCTATAAAAAAATAAATAAAATATATTTTTATAAAAAAGAACATTGATCTTAATAATTGATAGGTTTATGAGATTAGTGACAGAATGCCAGGCAATGGGCCAGGGGGTGGAAGAAAAACCGATGGGGCAACTTCTGCTAAAGAAAGGAGAGAGCTCTAGGGAACTTGTGGGCCTACTGGTAGATAAGAACCAGTTAACTTTGGATATGTACTGATTATGGTATCTGCATGGCTCCTGACTTGGTTACTGCATTCAATGGACTCATTTTGTTTGAAAGCCTGATATTCTTCCAGTTAAGAAAAGGACCTCACTTTTTTAATTTATGTTGTTACTGCACTCATCTCTCCACTCCACATAGCTTTTCAAAGTGCTTATCAGGAGCCAATGATCATCTGTAAAAAAGCAACTGAATAGCACAACAGACATTGCTGTTGAAAGGCTCACCATGGACTAGGACAATGGTCGACAAACTGTGGTTCATGAGCCACATGCGGCTCTTTGGCCCCTTGAGTGTGGCTCTTCCACAAAATACCACAACCTGGGCGAGTCTATTTTGAAGAAATGGAGTTAGAAGTTTTAAGTTTAAAAAATTTGGCTCTCAAAAGAAATTTCAATCATTGTACTGTTAATATTTGGCTCTGTTGACTAATGAGTTTGCCAACCAGTGGACTAGGGGAAATAGGTATAGAAAATGTCATCATATCCTGTGATTTTCCTATGTATCCATGAGTTGAAGTGTGGGACATGACCAGGTTCCTCAAGAGAAAGGCATTATTCAACATCCAGGAACAGAGGGGCAACCCAATCATCTAACAAGTGTTTAAGGTTCCAAGATAGGAAACTGCAACGTGTGGTATAAGGCCTGTTGACTCAAAGGATGGTCTGTAACACAGTAGCACAAGTATCATCCTGGAGTTTGTTACAAGTGCAGAATCTCCAAACCTACTCCAGATCCAGTGAATTGCAATCCACATTTTAACAAAGTCCTTATGTGATGTGTTTATACTATAGTTTAAGGTGGTGAATGCTATCCTAGAGGACTATATTAGAGATTTATGGTTGCAACTGACAGTATCTAAAAAGAACTGACCTGTGAGCCAGCATTTTTTTTTTAAGTTAGGATTTCAATTTTTATTCAGTAAAAGTCATCCTTTTTAAATGTTTGGGTTGATAATTTTGGCAAATACGTATCATCATATAACCACCATCACAATCAAAATATAAAAGTGGTCACCCCTAAATACTGTCTATACACTCCCTCTCACCCCAATCCCTGGCAATCACTTAACTGCTTTCTGTCCCTATAGTTTTGCCTCTTTCTGAATACCACATACATGGGACTATTTGGTATATAAACTTTTGTATCTAGCTTCTGTTACTTGCCATAATGTTTTTGAGATTCACCATTTTGTTGTATCAGTGGTTTGTTTCTTCCTGTTGCTGAGTAGCATTCATTTGTGTTGGTGAAGTACAGTTTGTTGAGCCATTCAACAGTTGAGCATTTAGAATGTTTCTGGTTTGAAGCTATTATTGTAAGGTTGCAAAAATCAGGATTGGGCCGGAGTTAACACAGCTCAGCTTAAAATCATATCCCCCAGTTACATCCTGTAATTACAGTCTCAGGGTTGAGAACAGAGCATAAACTCATAGGATGCTGTAATCCAGGTGCAGGCTGATAGTCTTGTGTAACAAGACAGCCTGTAGCAAAATTGCGACAGGAGACATGGTCCAGATGTCTCCAGAAACTAACCCAGAGATAACCATCAGTCCCATCCATTATCGTAACCCCATGGTAACCAGAAATATGCGGAGTCTGTAGATTGTGAGATGTGTGCATGAATGAGGAAATAAAACTCTGTGTTGACCTTGTATAACCCTGTTGCTTGTCACATAGTATATAAGCTCAGCTTTGTATGGACTCGGGGCTCTCAGCCTCTGCTCTGCTTTCAGAGTATGTTGTGAGACCCAGCATGCTGGTGAATAAACCCTTTGCTGTTTGCATGAGAACGTCTCTTGGAGCCTTCCTTTGAGCGGTGAGCGTTTCGACCCTAACATTATGAATAAAGCTGCTATGAACATTCATGTACATGTCTTTGCATGGACCTGGTTTTCTTTTATCTTAGGTACATATCTAAGAATGGGATTTTGGGGTCATTGGTAAGTATGTATTTAACTTCCTAAGGAATTGGCAGAGCCTTTTTCAAAGTAACTGTATGAGGTTTGCAGTTGATGACCTACGTTTTTTTAATGACAAGTAGTTCAACAGATGAACAAATATAGTGAAATGTGGAAAACATGAATGGTTCAAGGAATGAGAAATATTTCAGTATGGATAAGAGTTTAGGGTGGTGTTAAAGGAGTGGCTGGAGCCAAGACCGTTTGGCTCAGTGGATAGAGCGTCAGCCTGCGGACCAAAAGGTCCCAGGTTCGATTCCGGTTGGGGGCATGTACCTTGCTTGCGGGCACATCTCCAGTGTGGGGTGTGCAGAGGTGGCTGATCGATGTCTCTCTCTCATTGATGTTTCTGACTTTCTATCCCTCTCCCTTCCTGTCTGTAAAATATCAATAAAATATATTTGAAAAAAAAAAGGAGTGGCTGGAGATAAGGGAAAGCACACTGTGTGAGGATCTCTGCACTGACTTCCACTCACTCATTTTTGTGAGTTTGCTTGGAAGTTTAGAGTGATCAGGTTATTTTCATCTTGTAATTTTTGTTCCATCACTTAAGTTAATTGGGTAAACACCAATTTTCCAAGAGTGGGGGAAGGGGTCTACCTATATGGCAACTCTAATCTTGTTGCTCAGCTAGAATTATGGAACATGGGAATGAAAAGTATTTATAATGGGACCTTATAGGGCTCCAGCCTCAAAAGTCCAGCCAGAAGAATGCAAAACCCATCACGACTCATCTTTTTATTACAAAGAAAATAGGAAGTTCAGAATTGCTCCCTGTTCTTACATACTACCTTGCCTCTGTGAATGTGGTTTTAAAATCAAAGAAAATTGAAAGTCCTTTTTCTTCCTCTAAAGGCATTTCTCAGGCCTCTTAGCATGTGCACGTGTGTGTGTGTGTGTGTGTGTGTGCACATGTGTGTGTATTTACATGCACATACACACACATGCTCAATCTCTGGAAAGTCAAAAGGCCCTATAGAGGCAAGTGCAATATCAGTCCTCAAGGTGCTTGGCAGGCTGGGTTCATGTTGATATATGCTAGTTTCTCTTCTCATTCCTTGCTTTCATTGAACTTTAAAATGTGTTGACTCAGACAGGAGGACTGGGCTGCTTCTTGAGATTTGGTAGGACATGACCTTTTCTCCCTTCTCCTCCTTTGTAAACATGAGCACCACATGCTGAGTCACTGCCATTTCCTCCAGAGTTTTCACTCTGTACTTTTTCTTACAGGCAGGAATGACAGCCTGAGAGCCTTGATGTTTGTCATGCAGCTGCTTCTACAGCTCTTCCTCTGTGAATGGGACTGAATAAGATAATGAGTTTGGGGTGCTTCTTATTTGAGAACAGCTATCTTACTAGATGAGAAATGGCTGCCCCCCTTACTAATCATAACACCTCCTATGTTCTTTACCCTTCAGTGGAGTCCTCGGGTCCAAGAATCAGCTGCCTCCTTCAATGATCATGAGACAGCAAGTCCAATTGTGTTCTGGCTATACC
>PVJN01059099.1:0-11052 GCA_004026805.1 Lasiurus borealis | reverse complement strand
TTTATTTTAAAAACAAGCCTCAAACGGACCAAGTGTTTTTGAAGTGTAATAAATGGTAGTTGAACACAACTCAGGCTATAATAAAAACATCTGTCATGAACAGCCATGGAGTTCAATACCCAAACAGAATTGGAAAACCACCCCCACGTTTTAAAAATGAAAATTAGTATATTTCACAAGCATGGAAATGATCAAAAACAAAGAGAAACAGAGTAAATAAGTATTTAAAACACACACGTGGAAATTATATAAGCAAAAAATCTGAGCATATCCTGAGGCTGAACAGCAGCATTCTGGAGCACACGACTGTGTCAGTTTACCTGAGCTGCGCAGTCCCATCTTACAGTCTCTGTATAAGCACACCCAAGGTGTGGAGGCTCGGTCTGTCAGCAATCAATGTGCTATGGTATAAAGAGGAGGAGTTTGTCCTGGCAAATGTTGCTCGGCTGGAAGAACAAGTGTCCCGTATCCCAAAGTGTCCGAATTTGAGTCCTAGTCAGCCTTTTTCTGTGAAAAATCGATCCTCTGCTGTCCTCCTGTGGACATCAAAGGAAAAACACGCGGAGTTTCGGGCCATGATGCAGAATTTACAACTAAAGTCCTGTAACACGACCAAAAATTCTACCCAGAAAAAAAGAGAAAATCTTCGATGCTGTCCATGGCGGAAATCATTCTGCCCTGGATCCATTGAAGTCACGGCTCTGGGTTATTCAACTCTTCCCACCGCAGCCCTGCAAAAAGAGGCTCCGTAGGCTGCTGCACTGAGGTTCCTTTAAGGTGACCCACCGCCCTGCCTAATGTTCCTTAGCACCTCTTTTAACCAGAGAGTAGTGAGCGAGTGAGCGTATGTCTGGCAAGCCGATGCTTTAACCAGTGAGCAACACCAGCTCCGGATTCTATTCACTTTTAAAAATATAAATCGGGCCAAAACTGGTTTGTCTCAGTGGAGACAGCGTCAGCCTGCGGACTGAAAAGTCCCAGGTTCCATTCCAGTCAAGGACATGTATCCTGGTAGTGGGCCCATTCCCTGTAGGGGGCGTGCAGGAGGCGGATGATCGATGTTTCTAACTCTCTAACCCTCTCCCTTCCTCTCTGTAAAAAATCATTAAATATATTTTAAAAAATAAAAATATAAATCGAAGTGGCAGTCAAGGGTCAGAGGTCAAGGCTAGGGCTGAGGCTAGAGCTGTGGTTGCTGTTAGGGTTTTAGAGTGAGGGTGAGAGTAAAAGGTCAGGGTCTGGGTCATGGCCAGCGTTAGAGGTGGAAACGGTAACTTTCCTTTGGAAATGCATAATTTGAATGTATTTCAGCAGCATCAAAATGAGTCGCCCTTACCAGTATCTTCGTAAAATCCAAAATTGCTTCATGTATTTCAAGTTACTTCTGTGGCATTAGGTAATTAAGATTGAGCACTTTTGTGTTCTAGAATAAAATAGTTGATAACACATTTTTTTTCTGAATGAAAGATTCTAGTTAATACTTTGGTTTTGAAGCCCATCGGTTTTGAAATCCGTTCTTGTACCGCACGGGGCTTTGCTCAATGCTTAGGCCTGTCTCTTTCAGAACGAAAGCTAAACTAATTCTGTAGAAACGTGCTAAGAGCAAGAATCCTTTATTTTGTGATTTTGAGAATATAATCATAGATCATACTTATACACTGGTTTGAGGAATACACACTTATATTTTTTCTTGAAATCACTTAATATTATACGGTATATATCTATGGATCTATGTATTTATTACCAATTCCTGCGTAAATATAATCCTCTGCTGCCCTCCTGTGGCCATTCAAAGAATAACACCTGTGCCTCTGTCCATGATGCTGCAATTCCAGAAATTTCCCCTTAAACCACAACTAGAATTTCTACTCAGAAAAAACACCCCCATGCCTTATGCTGCAGGCTGCCATTACTGAGACTTTCCGTATTGCTGGGGATCCCCATTAACGAGGCCGCCAGTAACGGGCACGAGACCTTTACCCTGGCAGGCAGGCCGGTGCAGGACCCCTCTACTATGGCGGGCAGGAGATTGGAAGCTGCTGTCCTGGAGGCAGGCAGTTATATGGAATCCTCCCCTGTTGCGGTTGTGGGTGCTGTGCAGGCCGCCATTATTGAGGCAGCCAGTCCGTACAGCCAGGTGCTTTAGTACCTCAAAACTGGGATTTCTCGCGAGAGGCCAGCTTAATTGACCAAGACCATAAACTGGGTGCCGCCATGACCGAGACCTTCCGTACAGCTAGGGGCCCGGCTAACCAGGGAGCCAGTAGGGGGCACGGAGCCGTTACACTGGCAGTCGGGCAGCTGCAGGCCGCCTCTCCGGAGGCTGGCATGGGGTTGGCGACCTTGGTCCTAGAGGCAGGCAGTTATACGGAGCCCGACCGTGTTGCGGTTCTGGGTGCTGTGCAGGCCGCCATTATTGAGGCAGCCAGTCCGTACAGCCCGGTGCTTTTGTACCGCGAGACTTGGCTTGCGAGCGAGAGGCCGGCTTAATTGGCCAAGACCGTAAACTGCCGGCCGCCATGACCGAGACCTTCCGTACGGCTAGGGGCCCGGCTAATAAGCTAGTCAGTTCGGGGCACTGGGCCGTTACCCTGGCAGACAGGCAGCTGCAGGCCACCGCCACAGAGGCTGGCATGGGGTTGGCGACCTCGGTCCTAGAGGCAGGCAGTTATACTGGGTCCGCCTGTGTTGCAGCCCTGGGTGCTGTGCGGGCCGCCATTATTGAGGCAGCCAGTCCGTACAGCCCGGTGCTCTTGTACCGCGAGATTCCGCTTGCTTGCGAGAGGCCGGCTTAATTGAAAAAGACTGTAAACTGCCGGCCGCCATGACCGAGACCTTCCGTATGGCTAGGGGCCCGGCTAACCAGGGATCCAGCAGGCAGCACGGAGCCCTTACTCTGGCAGGCGGGCAGCGACAGGCCGCCTCCACGGAGGCTGGCATAGGGTTGGGGACCTCGGTCCTAGAGGCAGGCAGTTATACGGAGCCCGCCCGTGTTGCAGCCCTAGGTGCTGTGCAGGCCGCCATTATTGAGGCAGCCAGTCTGTACAGCCCGGTGCTTTAGTACCGCGAGACTCGGCTTGCTCGCGAGAGGCCGGCTTAATTGACCAAGACTGTAAACTGCCGGCCGCCATGACCGAGACCTTCCATACGGCAAGGGGCCTGGCTAACCAGAGAGCCAGTAGGGGACAAGGGGCCGTTACCCTGGCAGGCAGGCAGCTGCAGGCCGCATCCACGGAGCCTGGCATGGGGTTGGCGACCTCGGTCTCAGAGGCAGGCAGTTGTACGGAGCCCGCCCGTGTTGCGGTTCTGGGTGCTGTGCAGGCTGCCATTATTGTGGCAGCCTGTCCGTACAGCCAGGTGCTTTAGTACCGCGAGACTCGGGTTGATCGCGAGAGGCCGGCTTAATTGACCCAGACCGTAAACTGCCGCCGCCATGACCGAGACCTTTCGTACGGCTAAGGGCCCGGCTAACCAGGGAGCAGCAGGGGGCACGGAGCCATTACCCTGGCAGGCGGGCAGCGGCAGGCCACCTCCACGGAGGCTGGCATGGGGTTGGCGACCTCGGTCCTAGAGGCAGGCAGTTATACAGAGCCCGGGTTTCGGCCCTGGGTGCTGTGCAGGCCGCCATTATTGAGGCAGCCAGTCCGTACAGGCCGGTGCTCTTGTACCGCGAGACTCGGCTTGCTCGCGAGAGTCCAGATTAATTGAGCAAGACCGTAAACTGCCGGCCGCCATGACTGAGACCTTCCGTACGGCAGGAGGTCCTGGCTAATAAGCTAGCCAGTAGGGGGCACGGGGCCGTTACCCTGGCAGGCGGGTATGGGGTTGGCGACCTCGGTCCTAGAGGCAGGCAGTTATACGGAGCCCGCCCGTGTTGCGGCCCTGGGTGCTGTGCAGGCCGCCATTATTGAGGCAGCCAGTCCGTACAGCCCGGTGCTCTTGTACCGCAAGACTCGGGTTGATCGCGAGAGGCCGGCTTAATTGACCCAGACCGTAAACTGGCGGCCGCCACGACCGAGACCTTCCATACGGCAGGAGGTCCCGGCTAATAAGCTAGCCAGTACGGAGAACGTTACACTGGCAGGCGGGCAGCTGCAGGCGGCTTCCACCGCGGCTGGCATGGGGTTGCTACCTCGGTCCTAGAGGCAGGCAGTTATACGGAGCCCGAAAGGGTTGCGGCCCTGGGTGCTGTGCAGGCCGCCATTATGAGGCAGCCAGTCCGTACAGCTCGGTGCTCTTGTATCTCGAGACTCGGGTTGCTCGCAAGAGGCCGGCTTAATTGACCAAGACCGTAAACTGGCGGCCGCCATGACCGAGACCTTCCGTACGGCTAGGGGCCCGGCTACCAGGGATCCAGTAGGGGGCACGGGGCCGTTAACCCGGGCAGGCGGGCAGCTGCAGGCTGCCTCTCCGGAGGCTGGCATGGGGTTGGCGACCTCGTTCTCAGAGGCAGGCATTTATATGGAGCCCGCCCGTGTTGCGGCCCTGGGTGCTGTGCACGCCGCCATTATTGAGGCAGCCAGTCCGTACAGGCCGGTGCTCTTGTACCGCGAGACTCGGCTTGCTCGTGAGAGTCCTGCTTAATTGAACAAGACGGTAAACTGCCGGCCGCCATGACTGAGACCTTCCGTACGGCAGGAGGACCCGGCTCATAACCTATCCAGTACGGGGCACGGGGCCGTTAACCCTGGCAGACGGGCAGCTGCAGGCCGCCTCTCCGGAGGCTGGCATCGGGTTGGCGACCTCGGTCCTAGAGGCAGGCAGTTATATGGAGCCCGCCCGTGTTGCGGCCCTGGGTGCTGTGCAGGCAGCCATTATTGAGGCAGCCAGTCCTTACAGCCAGGTGCTCTTGTACCGCGAGACTCGGCTTGCTCGCGAGAGGCAGGCTTAATTGACCAAGACCGTAAACTGAAGGCCGCCATGACCGAGACCTTCCGTACGGCAGGAGGTCCCGGCTAATAAGCTAGCCAGTACGGGGCACGGGGATGTTACCCTGACAGGCGGGCAGCTGCAGTCCGCCTCCTCGGAGGCTGTCATGGGGTTGCGACCTCGGTCCTAGAGGCAGGCAGTTATACGGAGCCCGCCGGGTTGCGGTTCTGTGTGCTGTGCACGCCGCCATTATTGTGGCAAAGTCCGTACAGCCCGGTGTTCTTATATCGCGAGACTCGGCTTGCTCGCGAGAGGCCGGCTTAATTGACCAAGACCGTAAACTGACGGCCGCCATGACCGCGACCTTCCGTACGGCTAGGGGCCCGGCTAACCCGGGAGCCAGTACGTGCACGGGGCCGTTACCCTGGCAGGCGGGCAGCTGCAGGCCGCCTCTCCGGAGGCTGGCATGGGGTTGGCGACCTCGGTCCTAGAGACAGGCAGTTATACGGAGCCCGCCCGTGTTGCGGTTCTGCGTGCTGTGCAGGCCGCCATTATTGAGGCAGCCAGTCCGTACAGCCCGGTGCTCTTGTATCGTGAGACTCGGCTTTCTCGCGAGAGGCCGGCTTAATTGAGCAAGACCGTAAACTGCCGGCCACCATGACCGAGACCTTCCGTATAGCAGGAGGTCCCGGCTAATAAGCTAGCCAGTACGTGGCACGGGGCCGTTACCCTGGCAGGCGGCAGCTGCAGGTGGCCTCCACCGAGGCTGGCATGGGATTGGCGACCTCGGTCTCAGAGGCAGGCAGTTATACGGAGCCCGCCCGTGTTGCGGCCCTGGGTTCTGTGCAGGCCGCCATCATTGAGGCTGCCAGTCCGTACAGCCCGGTGCTTTTGTACCGCGAGACTCGGCTTGCTCGCGAGAGGCCGGCTTAATTGACCAAGCCGTAAACTGCCGGCCGCCCTGACCGAGACCTTCCGTACGGCTAGGGGCCCGCCTATCTTGGGAGCCAGTACGGGGAACGGGACCCTTACCCTGGCAGGCGGGCCGCTGCAGGCCGCCTCCATGGAGGCTGGCATGGGGTTGGCGACCTCGGTCCTAGAGCAAAGGAGTTATACGGAGCCCGCCCGTGTTGCAGTTCTGGGTTCTGTGCAGGACGACATTATTGTGGCAGCCAGTCCGTACAGCCTGGTGACCTTGTACCGCTTGACTCGGCTTGCTGGCGAGAGTCCGGCTTAATTGACCAAGCCGTAAACTACCGGCCGCCATGACCGAGACCTTCCGTACGAAAGGAGGTCCCGGCTAATAAGCTAGCCAGTTCGGGGCACGGGGCCGTTACCCTGGCAGGCGGGCGGTTGAGGGCCGCGTCCACGGAGGCTGGCATGGGGTTGGCGACCTCGGTCCTAGAGGCAGGCAGTTATATGGAGCCGGCCAGGATTGCGGCCCTGGGTTCTGTGCAGGCCGCCATTATTGAGGCAGCCAGTCCGTACAGCCCGGTGCTCTTGTACCGCGAGACTCGGCTTGCTCGCGAGAGGCCGGCTTAATTGACCAAGCCGTAAACTGCCGGCCGCCATGACCGAGACCTTCCGTACGACTAGGGGCTCGGCTAACCAGGAAGCCAGTAGGAGGCACAGGGCCGTTAACCCGGGCAGACGGGCAGGTGCAGGCCGCCTTCACGGAGGCTGGCAAGGGATTGGCGACCTCGGTCCTAGAGGCAGGCAGTTATACGGAGCCCGCCCGTGTTGCGGTTCTGGGTGCTGTGCAAGCCGCCATTATTGAGGCAGCCAGTCCGTACAGCCCGGTGCTCTTGTACCCCGAGACTCAGGTTCCTCGGGAGAGGCCGGCTTAATTGACCCAGACCGTAAACTGCCGGCCGCCATGACCGAGACCTTCCGTACCACTAGGGGCCCGGCTAACCAGGGAGCCAGGAGGGGGCACAGCCGTTAACCCGGGCAGGCGGACAGCTGCAGGCCGCCTGTCCGGAGGCTGGCATGGGGTTGGCGACCTCGGTCCCAGAGGCAGGCAGTTATACGGAGCCCGCCCGTGTTGCGGCACTGGGTGCTGTGCAGGCCGCCATTATTGAGGCACCCAGTCCGTACAGCTCGGAGCTCTTGTATCGCGAGACTCGGGTTGCTCGGGAGAGGCCGGCTTAATTGACCAAGACCGTAAACTGCCGGCCGCCATGACCGAGACCTTCCGTACGGCTGGGGGCCCGGCTACCAGGGATCCAGAAGGGGCACAGGGCCGTTAACCCGGGCAGGCGGGCAGCTACAGGCCGCCTGTCGGGAGGCTGGCATGGGGTTGCGACCTCGGTCCTAGAGGCAGGCAGTTATACGGAGCCCGCCCGTGTTGCGGCCCTGGGTGCTGTGCACGCCGCCATTATTGAGGCAGCCAGTCCGTACAGCCCGGTGCTCTTGTACCGCGAGAATCGACTTGCTCGCGAGAGTCCAGCTTAATTGACCCAGACCGTAAACTGGCGGCCGCCATGACCGAAACCTTCCATACGGCAGGAGGTCCCAACTAATAAGCTAGCCAGTACTTGGCACGGGGCCGTTACCCTGGCAGGCGGGCAGCTGCAGGCCGCCTCTACGGAGGCTGGCATGGGGTTGACGACCTCGGTCCTAGAGGCAGGCAGTTATACGGAGCCCGCCCGTGTTGCGGCACTGGGTGCTGTGCAGGCCGCCATTATTGAGGCACCCAGTCCGTACAGCTCGGAGCTCTTGTACCGCGAGACTCGGGTTGCTCGCGAGAGGCTGGCTTAATTGTCCAAGACCGTAAACTGCCGGCCGCCATGACTGAGAATTTCCGTACGGCTAGGGGCCCGGCTAACCAGGGAGCCAGTAGGGGGCACAGGGCCGTTAACCCTGGCAGATGGGCAGGTGCAGGCTACCTGTACGTAGGCCTTCATGGAGTTGGCGACCTCAGTATCAGAAGCAGGCAGTTATACGGAGCCCGCCCATGTTGCACCATGGGTGCTGTGCACGCCGCCATTATTGAGGCAGCCAGTCCGTACAGGCCGGTGCTCTTGTACCGCGAGACTCGGCTTCCTCGGGAGAGGCCGGCTTAATTGACCAAGACCGTAAACTGCCGGCCTCCATGACCGAGACCTTCTGTAAGGCTAGGGGCCCGGCTAACCAGGGAGCCAGTAGGGGGCACAGAGCCGTTAACCCGGGCAGGCGGACAGCTGCAGGCCGCCTGTCCGGAGGCTGGCATGGGGTTGCGACCTCGGTCCTAGAGGCAGGCAGTGATACGGAGCCCGCCCGTGATGCGGCCCTGGGTGCTGTGCACGCCGCCATTATTGAGGCAGCCAGTCCGTACAGCCCGGTGCTCTTGTACCGCGAGACTCGGGTTGCTCGCGAGAGGCCGGCTTAATTGACTAAGACCGTAAACTGCCGGCCGCCATGACCGAGACCTTCCGTACGGCAGGAGGTCCTGGCTAATAAGCTAGCCACTACGGCGCCGTTACCCTGGCTGCGGGCAGCTGCAGGTGGCTTCCACCGAGGCTGGCATGGGGTTGAGACCTCGGTCCTAGAGGCAGGCAGTTATACGGAGCCCGCCCGTGTTGCGGCCCTGGGTGCTGTGCACGCCGCCATTATTGAGGCAGCCAGTCCGTACAGCCCGGTGCTCTTGTACCGCGAGACTCGGCTTGCTCGCGAGAGTCCGGCTTAATTGACCCAGACCGTAAACTGGCGGCCGCCATGACCGAGACCTTCCATACGGCAGGAGGTCCCAACTAATAAGCTAGCCAGTACTTGGCACGGGGCCGTTACCCTGGCAGGCGGGCTGCTGCAGGCCGCCTCTCTGGAGGCTGGCATGGGGTTGACGACCTCGGTCCTAGAGGCAGGCAGTTATACGGAACCGGCCCGTGTTGCGGCACTGGGTGCTGTGCACGCCGCCATTATTGAGGCAGCCAGTCCGTACAGCTCGGAGCTCTTGTATCGCGAGACTCGGGTTGCTCGGGAGAGGTCGGCTTAATTGACCAAGACCGTAAACTGCCGGCCGCCATGACCGAGACCTTCCGTACGGCTGGGGGCCCGGCTACCAGGGATCCAGAAGGGGCACAGGGCCGTTAACCCGGGCAGGCGGGCAGCTGCAGGCCGCCTGTCGGGAGGCTGGCATGGGGTTGCGACCTCGGTCCTAGAGGCAGGCAGTTATACGGAGCCCGCCCGTGCTGCGGTTCTGGGTGCTGTGCAGGCCGCCATTATTGAGGCAGCCAGTCCGTACAGCCCGGTGCTCTTGTACCGCGAGACTCGGGTTGCTCGCGAGAGGCCGGCTTAATTGACCAAGAAAGTAAACTGAAGGCCGCCATGACAGAGAACTTCCGTACGGCTGGGGGCCCGGCCAACCAGGGAGCCAATAGGGGGCACAGAGCCATTAACCCGGGCAGGCGGGCAGCTGCAGGCCGCCTCTCCGGAGGCTGGAATGGGGTTGGCGACCTCGGTCGCAGAGGCAGGCAGTTATACGGAGCCCGCCCGTGTTGCGGCCCTGGGTGCTGTGCAGGCCGCCATTATTGAGGCACCCAGTCCGTACAGGCCGGTGCTCTTGTACCGTGAGACTCGGCTTGCTCGCGAGAGTCCGGCTTAATTGAGCAAGACGGTAAATTGCCGGCCACCATGACCGAGACCTTCCGTACGACTAGGGGCCTGGCTCATAAGCTAGCCAGTTCGGGGCACGGGGCCGTTACCCTGGCAGGCGGGCAGCTGCAGGCCGCCTCCACGGAGGCTGGCACGGGGTTGGCGACATTGGTCCCAGAGGCAGGCAGTGATACGGAGCCCGCCCGTGTTGTGGTTCTGGGTGCTGTGCAGGCCGCCATTATTGAGGCAGCCAGTCCGTACAGCCTGGTGCTCTTGTACCGCGAGACTCGGCTTGCTCGCGAGAGGCTGGCTTAATTGACCCAGACCGTAAACTGGCGGCCGCCATGACCGAGACCTTCTGTACGGCAGGAGGTCCCGGCTAATAAGCTAGCCAGTACGGGGCCGTTACCCTGGCAGGTGGGCAGCTGCAGGCGGCTTCCACTGAGGCTGGCATGGGGTTGCGACCTCGGTCCTAGAGGCAGGCAGTTATACGGAGCCCGCCTGTGTTGCGCTTCTGGGTGCTGTGCAAGTCGCCATTAATGAGGCAGCCAGTACGTACAGCTCGGTGGTTTTGTATCGTGAGAGTCAACGTGCTATCGAGAGGCTGCATTAGGTGACGCATGCCGTATACCACAGGCTGCCATTACTGAGACCTTCCGTACGGCTGGGTCTCCTGTTAATGAGGCAGCCAGTACAGGCCACGGGGCAGTTACCCTGGCAGGCAGCCAGATGCAGGTCGCCTCTACTGAGGCTGGCAGGGGTTGGAGGCTGCTGACCTTGAAACCGGTAGTTATATGGAGCCCCATCTGGTTGCATCCGTGGGTACTGTGCAGGCGGCCATTATTGAGGCAGCCAGTCCGTACAGCGAGGTGTGGAGTACCGCGAGACCCAGCGTGCTCGCGAGAGGCCGGTTTAAGTGACGCACGGCGTAAGCTGATTGCCGCCATTACCGGGAACTTCCATACTGCCGAGGCCCCACTGACGAGGCAGCCAGTACCTGGCTCGTAGCCTTTACCCTGGAAGGCAGTCAGGCAGCTGCAGGCCGCCTCTTCTGAGGAAACCAGGAGGGTGGAGGTCGAAAATCTCGAGGCAGGCAGTTATATGCAGCCCTCTCGGTTTGCGTCAGAGGGTACTATGCAGGTGGGCATTATCGAGGCAGCCGGTTCGTGTAGCGAGGTGCTTTTTGTACCGTGAGAATCCGGCTTAAGTGACCCAGCCGTACGCTGCGAGCCACCATTACCGAGATTTTTTAGTACTTCAGGTCCCCCCCGCTAACGAGGCAGCCAGTACGGGGCACGAGGCCTTTATCCTGACAGGCAGGTAGGTGCAGGTCCCTTCTACTGAGGCTGGCAGAGGGTTGGAGGCTGCCGTCCTGGAGGCAGGCAGTTATACGGAGCCCCCTCGGGTTGAAACTTTCAGTACCATTCAGGGGGTCATTATTGAGGCAGCCAATCCGTACAGCAAGGTGCTGGAGTATTCCGAGAAGCACTGTTCTTTCGAGAGGCCGCAATAATCTACTCATGAAGCAGGCACGACGTGCCTTTACTAAGGTTACTTGTCATTAGTTTATAAGTTACTAGGATACCGGTTACTAGTTCCCTGCTTACCAGG
>PVJN01059098.1:0-11968 GCA_004026805.1 Lasiurus borealis | reverse complement strand
GCTGGTACCCACTCCATCATTCTTGTAGCTATTTGATCTAGCTGGTTTTCTGTGTCAGACTCTGCCCAGCCACCTGATGGTTTTTGGTTCCAGGCTTGTCACAGATTCCCCATTCTCTTTCTGGCTTGTCATTCCGTCACTAAGCTTCATCTCTTTCTTTATTCTTTTAATTAAGAAACAGCTTATTGCCTTTTTTTTCTGATTACAAACTCACACTTTGTTTTAGAAATTTTGAAACATGTACAAAAGCACAGTGAGAAACAAAAAAATCTTTATAATCCCACCATCTAGGAAGCATCACGTTATAATTTTGAAATATGAGTTTCCAGGTGTGTTTTCTTTCTTCCTTCCTTTCTTTTTTTCTTCTATTTGAATCCTTTCCTTCTTATATATTTTGCGATAATTTTGGATAACTTAGAAAATTATTGGTTCCTTGGGCATTTTTTTTCTTTTCATTACATTGAGCATTTTTCTTCAAAGATTATCCCCAAATGCTATAAAATTCCGTTTTCTTCTATTGCCTCTGTAATTTTCCTTCTCATTTCCTTCCCACAGTTTCAGGCTTGCATAAAATAACTCATGGTTTAATATAATGCATGTTCTCCATACCCTTTTTGGTTTGGCCTGCTTGGATGTACTCTGTTATGAAGTTTTAATCTTGTAATAAGATTGTAATCTTCTTTGCTTTTCCACACATGACTGGCACTTTTTCTTTTTTGACAGGGAAAAATATAGGGTATTTCAAGCCCTTATGCCTTACAAACTCTATTACTGGTGGTTTAGCTGCAAAGGAACATGGGGTATAATATCCAGATTACCCTCTGGACTTCTCAATTAGTAAAGAGACCTGTGTATGTCATCAAGATGTCAGGCATCATTCTACAAGGCAAAGGCAGGTTTCAGTCCTTCTAAAACCCTGTAGGCCTTCTTGATCATTCATTCATTCACTTACCCAGCAAAAATTTATGGAGCATCTTTTTTGTCCAGTAGAAATATAAAATAAGTCACAATCTGAACCACATATGTGATTTGAATTTCTTTGTAGTAGACATATTAAAATAGAAACTAGTAAAATTAATTTTAGTAAAACTATTTAACCCAATATATAAAAATATTATATACTAGAGGCCTAGTCACGACATTTGTGCACTTGTGGGTGGGGATCCCTCAGCCCAGCCTGTGCCCTTTCGCAGTCTGGGACCCCTGGGGGGATGTCCTCTTGCCAGCCATAAGCCTGGCTTCTGGCTGAACGGCGTTCTCCCTGTGGGAGCGAACTGACCACCAGAGGGAAGCTCCTGTATTGAGCATCTGCTCCCTGGTGGTTAGTGTGCATCATAGCAACCTGGTCATTTTGCCATTCAGTCAATTTGCATATTGGGGTTTTATTATATAAGATTTTCCCCTTTCTTTAAAATCTTGTGTCTATTTTTTATTTACAATACATCTCAGTTTGGATTAGCCCCATTTCAAGTGTTCAATAACCACATGCAGCTCAGGCTACCATATCGGACAGCACCATTCCAGACACATTAGCTGGAGACACTTTGAAGATCAAGGCAGAAGTAGTCCTTAGTCACACATAGCATGTACTCTAACAGGGAAGCCAGCCATTACACAAGTGATTGTTAATACAATACATACAATAAAAATAAGCAAGGAAACAAAAATGCCTGGCTAGGGAGTGTGCAAAGTGACTCAATTTTTCTTTATTATTTCCCCCACCTGCTTTGCATTTAACTAATTATGTCATATTGGGCAGGTCATTTAGCCTCTGCCTTCTAGACTCAGATTTGAACAATCACCCATAGCTCCTTGAGTCCAAAGAACCTACATTAAAAAACAAAACAAAGAAACTGCACATAGCCCCATTTACCCACTCTGCCTTACTGCCTATTTAAATTTTTTTTATTTGATAGTTTCTTTTTTTCCATCACCATTTATCTCCTCAATGTTCTCTTGTACCTCCACCCCCCAACTCCTACCCTGTCCTGGCAGTCACCACACTGCCACACTGTTGTCCAGATCCATGAGCTCCCTCTCTCTATTTTTTTCTTTTTTGCTCAATTCCTTCTCATTTCATAACTATTTAGCTAAAGCATGCTTCTTAAATCCCAGGAACTGTGAAAGGAATTGTTATGCAAAAATAAAGAAGACCCAGTCCCTGCCTTCAAAGAGATAGAGCCTTTTTGATGAGTTGCTTAGATAGCAGCTCACATTTTACTGAGTGCTTTCTTTGTGCCAGGCACTGTGTTAAGCACTCTATTATGCATTTATCTTCAAAAAATTTCAGTGTAATATTGTATTTTGGGGGTATTATTTCATTCTCATTTTATAGGTGAAGAAATTAAAGCTTAAAGAAATGGAATTGCTCAAAATTCCATAGTTAATAAGTGTTGTAGTTGGGATTCAAACCCAGGTCAGAGACTAGGCTCTAAACCAGTGTGCTAAAAGACCTCCAGAATCTTTAGAGACCCTGGGGTGACCTATTGCACAGTATGCAAAATTAGATAAAATGTCATCCTTAAAATAAATAACTAGTTAGATATTAATATTTTAAAAATAATAAAGGTAAGAATGATCTATCTTCTTACTAAAGTTTCCCAAAGAACTATTTCTTTAGTCCACTTACTTTATGGCTATTTCAGCATTTGTATATATACATATGTATTTCACATTTATATTTGTACATATGAAATCTAAAAGATATATAGATGGCAGTTCTGAGAATCTGAATCACACACCTGCTTTAAACCTGCTGGGTGATTGACCACTTCTCATGGATCAGGTTCATTTTTCTCAAAGGCACATTTACCCTTGAACCTTCAACTATTACCGTGAAGATTCCACTAATTCAGTTATTTTGCTGATATCTTCCTGTCCTGAGGGTGTTTATCTTCCTTTCATTTCCTCACTAATAGCACTCCTTCTCCCCCCATACCACACTTTGTGTGTAGGGCTCCCTTAGGAATTTATGGAGTAAGATTACACCAATTTTCCCCACCTATTTTCTTTAGGTAATGATTTTCCAACTTCCATCTTTTCTTGTCTTTTTTCATTCTTCTTCTCTAGATCTCAGTTTCATTTTCCACAATGTTTTGAATTCCTCTCCTGAGAGTCCTTGCCTTTCTTCCACTCAAGAATATATTTGTTGTCATTTAATTTTGGAGAAAAATGTTACACTGTGCTTATTTTTCATGTCTAATTTTGAGCATTGCTTTCCTTAAAAAAATACTGAATAGAAATATAAAAAATAGCATCAAATTCAAAATAGTGGTCTCTTTGATTTAGTTTTTGAATTAATTGTCACTTCAAACAATATTTGTAAAAATGTAATGACTTCTTTTCTGACTTACTCTTCTGACTTTCCTTTTTCTGTCAAATGGTATTCTGTAGCAGTTAAAAGCATGGGACTTGGTGTAAGACAGACCCAGGTTCAAATCCAGTCTCTGCCAGTTGCTCCTGGGCCATCTTCTCCATGTATTGCCCTCTCTGTGTCTCAATTGCCTCTTCAATAAAAATGAGGATAATAATACCTGAATTGGGAGAAACCAAGATGGTGGCATAAGTAAACACTTAAACTGCTGCCTTGAACAACAATTTCAAAACTACAAGTAAAAGACAAAATGGACATCATCCAGAACCACAGGAAGACTGGATGAGTGGAAATTCTACAGCTAGAAGGAAAGAGAAAAGCACATTGAGACTCAGAGTAGCTGCAGGAGGCAGAGGTACTGAGACATGCATGCTGGACAGGGTGGGCAACTGGGTATGCAGCTGGCTTTCTCAAGTGGGAGGGAGACAAAAACTCCTGACTGCACTGAATTCCAGTTCCGGGTGATACACTGGGGATCCAGTCTCCTTTGGGGAGAAACTGGACTGTCTGGCAGTAGGCAGAACTCAAGGGTGGCTTTCTCTCAGAGCTGCTTGCTGCCATTACCACAGGACACTGACACACAGGGGCCTACTAAGGCAGGGCTGACTGGAAACAATTGCTGTCTGCTTCGCCCTCAGACTCCACCCCATCCAAGCTGAGCACAGAGGCTTTTGCAAGATTTGTTTCATAGGGTGTCTCCAGCATAGAAGTTCTCCCATCATAGACACAGCTGATCCTCACAGCCAATTGGCCTGGAGGTCAGTTTCTCCCAGTGATACCAAGAACAATCAAGGCTCAGCTATAATAAGACTATGCACACAGTCCAAAAAGGGATGCACCAAGAGTATCTACCTCAGGTAACTGGGGAAGCTGAGCCACTGGGCCCTATGTGACACCTAGCACACAAAGCCACTCTATCAACTCAGGGAAGCAGCCAAAATGTGGAGACAAAGAAACAGATCACAAATGAAAGAAATGGAGGAAAATAAACGACTGGATATAGAGTTCAAAACCACAGTTATAAGGTTTTTCAAGAATTTTCTAGAAAAGGCTGATAAATTTAGTGAGACCCTTGAAGGATATGAAAAGGACCAACTAGAAATTAAACATACACTGACTGAAATAAAAAATATTATACAGAGATCTAATAGCAGACTAGAAGATCCCAAGAATCAAGTCAAGGATTTGAAATACAAAGAAGCAAAAAATACTCAACCGGAAAAGCAAAAAGAAAAAAGAATTAAAAAATATGAAGATAGTGTAAGTAGCTTCTGGGACAACTTCAAGTGTACCAACATCCGAATTATGGGGATGCCAGAAGAAGAGAGAGAGCAAGACACTGAAAACCTATTTGAAGAAATAATGACCGAAAACTTCCCCCACCTTCTTTATTATTTTATAATAATAAAATCCTATTATTTTTGTTAATAGACTTACAAGAAATAGACTTACAAGTCCAAGAAGCACAGAGAACCACAAACAAAAGGAATCCAAAGAAGACCACACCAAGACACCTCATAATTAAAATGCCAAGAGCAAAAGACAAAGAGAGAATATTAAAAGCAGCAAGAGAAAAATAGTTAGTTACCTACAAGGGAGCACCCATATGACTGTCAGCTATTTTCTCAACAGAAACTATGCAGACCAGACAGGAGTGGCAAGAAATATTCAATGTGATAGCAAGAACCTACAACCACGAGTGCTCTACCCAGCAAAGCTATCATTCAGAATTGAAGGACAGATAAAGAGCTTCACAGACAAGAAAAAGCTAAAGGGGTTCATCAACACCATACCAGTATTGTATGAAATGCTGAAAGGTATTCTTTAAAAAGAGGAAGAAAAAGAAAAAGGTAAAGATAAAAATTATAAACAACAAATACATATCTATCAACAAGTGAATCTAAAAATCAAGTGAATAAAAACAATCTGATGAACAGAATATTCTGGTGAATATAATAGAATCAGGGGTATAGAAAAATAGTGGACTGACAATCCTCGAGGGGAAAGGGGTATGGAGTTTTGGGAAGAGACTGGAGAAAAATTATACACCTATGGATGAGGACAGTATGTGTGTGTGGGGGTAAGCCCCTGGGGTGGGGTGGGAACTGGGGGGAGAGGAACCATGGGGAGGGGAGGAACAACTGTAATAATCTGAACAATAAAGATTAAGAAAATATAATGCCTTAGAAATCCATGGCAGGAAGGAACACCTTGTAGATTGTCAGACTCACCAATTTTTTTCTGCATTGTTATGGAAATTAAGGGGCAGGGATGCTACTTTCTAGAGACCACACAACCCACTCTGAGACCAGGAGAGGAGAGAAATGGCTGTCATTTGCTATCATTTCAAAAATGTTTTATTATGAAAAACTTAAACTACTCACTAAAGTAAAGAGAATACCACAATGAACCCCCCATCCTTTAGTTTTACAATGACCTAGCTTTTGCTATTCTTATTGATTTTTGATAGTTTTCTTTTAGTTCTTAAGCAAAAAAGGACTTCCTATATTAGGTTCAGCTTAAACAAAGTACCAGGATAAACACATTTATGCTGCTATTGGATATTCCATACCCAATGATCATTCCCCCTCCAAAGTTAACTGAGGACAAAGGAGGAGGTACTTGGAGTGGGGATAATAAATAGTCTTGCAAGTTTAGCTTGTTGTATTCCTACCTGATGTTACACAATTTGCTTTTTAGTGAAATTCTCAAGCCCTGTTTGATCTACTATGCCCCTCCACCATTGCTGCCTAACTCCATCCCACAGGAGATGCATTTGAACAAATCTCTTCAAGAACAGTGAAAGATTAAAAGAAAGGATGACAGATGTCATCCATTAGCATTTTATAAACAAGGGTTCCCAAACATATTTTTGCTTAAAATCCTATTATTTTTGTTAATAGTAACACTTTTTATTATTTCACACTTGCTAAGCATCAACAATTAGCTAGGCCAGTTAGGAACAAAGAAAATTTGTGTCAGCACTTAGGTGCTCCAGGCCCAATTCTCATGCCCTTCTGCCCTCTCTGTGTAATTTCTGTGCCCAGTATTTGTCTTTGAAGTTCAATAGAGCCGGACCCACAGAGGAGAACTTCAGGGAACTGGACAGAGCTGAGCACGGCTGCCAGATACCAGAGGTCAGCTGTTTAGGAGTGTCTTTAAGTGGTCACTTGCCTCTCCCAGAGACTCAAGGGGTAGCATCTTTGCCAAGAGGAGAGGAGTAGTAGTTAGAGAGAGAGGAGGTTTGAGTAGTTCCTTTTAAAAATCAGTAAAGCTATAGGCCTAGAAATTTACTTCTGAAGAGTCAGAAGGTCCATGCTTAAAATGCCAAAACGTAGCCGAGCAGATTGATTCTGTGCAGCCAAGTAGCAATCATGCAGATAGATTTTGCCAAAAATGGTCCAACGTCCCCTTTTTTCCTTTCTCTGACTTAGGCATCCAGATAGTGTATGAACAGTGAAGAATAGGTGGATATTTTAAGACATCTTTTTTTAAAATATATTTTATTGATTTTTTTTTTTTTTTACAGAGAGGAAAGGAGAGAGATAGAAAGTCAGAAACATCGATGAGAGACATCGATCAGCTGCCTCCCGCACACCCCACTGTGGAGATGTGCCCGCAAGCAAGGTACATGCTCCCAGCTGGAATCGAACCTGGGACCTATCAGTCCGCAAGCCGACACTCTATCCACTGAGCCAAACCGGTTCCGGCTAGACATCTTAACTAAGGTGGGGATGCTGAAACTAAATATAAGTTTCCCAGTTCTCTTTTTTCTACACACGAAATAAAACCCCTCTATGGAAGTGCCAAGACATATCTATTCCCATGGTACTTTGTGTTATACTGTAAACTCAAAGTTTGACTATTCCTTTGAGGAATGAAGGTTTTGAAATGCATTACTTTGCCTTGGTAGAATTTATTTTTATAGGAGCACATTTTAGGTGATTCTAATGTATTAATGTACTAAGTGTTTTGGACTTGTTTTTGTTTTTTACAATTAAAAATTTTAAAAACTGTTTTATGGTTATAATAGCAATATATGGCCTTGAGCAGAATTTGAAAAGTATATAGAAGCACAAAGAAGAAATTCATCACCTGTACTTCCGTCTTCCAAAAATAATGATAGCATCTTGATATATATTTCCTTTCAGTCTTCTTTTTTATATAAATAATCATAATTTAGTTAATCATTTTCTTGTCATTGGAACTTTAATTTAACAAGTGTGAATAAAATAATACATAATTTAGGTCAAGTAGGCTAGAATTTATAGGATTGATGTTATAAGTTTTAAACATCAGTGTGAAATTGTAAGGGTCATTGTCCTAAGACATGTTCCCTTTATTCAGCAACAATGGCTAAAACATGTGATCTAAAATTGTAGCATTTGCTTACAAACAGAAAATAGAGGAAACAAAGAGAAACTATATGTACTTACAGGCAATAAGAAAGCCTTTTGTTATTTAGCATTTTAAATTGTCAAAGATAGAAATTAAAAGTACAAAAGTTGAACCATTGGTGACCATACTGAAGCCCCCAGACATGAGTCAGACACAAAAAATGCTCAAACTCATTTAAAAAGCTCTTTGTCATGTTCCAAAAAAACAACATTTTTAGTGTTTTCCTTTGACTTCACATCCCGCTATTGCAAGTACATGGCTAATTATTATCTGAATGATATCTATTATTCCTGTGTTCTAACCGGATATGATCCAAATATGGCCACAAACACATTATAGTGTGCAGCAAAATCAAAAGAATAAGATAATTCTGTTTTTAAGGGTTAATGGTATTTTCACTCCTCCTCAGTTTGAATCATGGACAATAGCTCCACTGTTGTCTATTCTAGGCAGCTGTGCAGAATAGTAAAGATTTAGAGATCTTTGTAGGCAGGAGAAAAATTAAGCCTTTGTACACTTTTTATTCAGTATATTCTACCCAACACCCATGTGTAAGAGTTGGACTTGGGAGTTGCAACAGGCTAAGGAAAGTTTGCACAGATAAACAGAGTTATTCTAAATTCTGTGCCTGCTAAGTTCTGAATTGCAAAGTGCAATTGCAAATCTTCTAGAAATTATATCTGAGAAATCCTTTTTCTAAATCTTCCCACTATATTCTGTGGGTTTCACTTGTGATGTTTGAATAATGAACCAATTAAAAGAGTTAGTTGAAAAGTTAGCAATTACCTCATCATTTTCAGTTCTCAAATAGTCCCTGTTCCTAAGTCTCTGAGAAGTGGAGTGGTCTTATGAAAGAATATGTCCATATATGGAATGAAAATTAAAAAAAAATCAATATAATTTTAAATAACTAAAAAGAGGATTCTAAATAATTGGTTACTGTGGCCACAACTAAAAAGTTGTAGTTAAAATCACTGGCGCTTCCATTTGAGTCCCAGGATGTACTAAGTGCCTTTCTTGATGCCTCTCATGCTTGGTATGATAGCAGACTATCCTGACTCCTCAAGGGAAGGACTATCCTCACTGGGAAGAGTATCCCATAGTGACAGGGAGCTGGAAAACAGGGATAGAAAATATAATTTGGACCTAAGATTGCATTCCATTTGTCACTTTGTGAATCATTTCTAAGACAGATTTGAAAATCTTGATACCCTTCCTTATCTCACCCTTGTAATTGTTGGGAAAGGAGTAGTAATAGCTACTACTTACTGAGTACCTAATATGTATCAGTCACCTTTCTTTCAGTATTTCAATTAATCATGGCAACAAACCCACACGTTAATCAAAAGCTCACCAGGCCTGAGAAGGTCCAAAATATTTTTGGTCCCAGTTACCCCTCTGCCCTCATTTCCCACAGCTCTCTCTTTAAAATATACCCACCCAAGCCATGCTGGCCTCCTTATTTCTCACACCCGAGATACATACTCCCACCTCAAGGATTTTGTACTTGTGCCCTCTGCCTGGAATGTTCTTCTCCAAAATATCTGAATGATTTGCTTCCTCACTTGATTCAGATCACTGCTCAAACTTCAACTCATCAAGGCTTTCTTAATAATCACAACTAATTCAAAAGAATAGACATATCCCTATGTTCATTGCAGCATGATTTACAATAGCCAAGATCTGGAAGGAGCCGATGTGCCCATCAGGAGATGAGTGGATTAAAAAGGCTGTGGTACATTTACATAATGAAATACTATTTAGCCATGAAAAGAAGGAAATCTTACTTTTTGTGACAGCAAGGGTGGACCTGGAGAATACTATGGTAAGTAAAATAAGCCTGTCAGAATAAGACAAGTACCATATGATTTCACTTGTGTGTAGACCTAATGAACAAAATAAATTAACAAAGAAATAGAAACAGACTCAAAGATACAGACAAAAGATTGACAGCTATCAGAGGGGTGGGGGTTGGGGGTTTGAGCTTCTTATTCCATGTGAATCACTTATCCTTGCTCATGCCTCTCACTCTCAACAAATGATCAGTATTATCAGCATTATTCTACTATTACTCTTTTCCTCACCCGTAGGTTCAAGCCCAGCACAGTCTGTGTCCTCAGATCTCCCTGGATCATGTTTTTCCACCAGCTCTGGTGCCTTGGACAAATCCTGTCATCCCAGTGCTTGGAACCTCTTACCTTTGGGCAGTGCCAGCACCTGGTTTGCTCTGACTCTAATGTGGACACAGGGGAATTCTGAACACCTGCAGATAGCATCTCCACAGATATTTCATTAGCCTTTTGGCAAATTGCATCTGTGTGTAGTCTTCAAGAAAACTTATAACATGTCACTAAAAGCTTCTACTTAATCCACAGAAATATACATCCTGCCTTTATCTACTGCTATGTTTGATGATTTTTTTTAAGTTTACCAGAGCCATACACCCTGCTTCTCATCCCTATGGAATGATCATGAACTTTATAGTCACACGGGCACTTTTAAACTGTGTGACCTTGAATCAGTTGCTCCAGTTCTCTGAGCATTATGCCATTAACAACTCCTTTAAGATAATGTACATAAAGCATCCAGGACAATGACTGGCATATACATTGAAATTAATATTTTTTGTTGTGATGGAGAGACTGATGATGAAGATGATGATGTTGGGAAGCTACACTTCTGCTACTCTCCCTCTCTCGTTGAAATTATGTCCCAATCAACACCTTTCCACTTCACCTTGTTCTCCCTTACTCTAGTTCAAGCTGTGCAGGAAGTTCCTGCAGGCACTGCTTGGGGCCAACGAGGGCTTAGCAGTGCAACTCTCAGACACGTGAGAGCACAGCCCGTTCTGTTTGTGACCACACAGGTCATGTTGTGAGCTTTGGATATTTTCTTTTTTCTCTGCAAACAGCTCTATAAACATCTTTAACATCTTTGAGCTCTCGTTTAGCACCACCTTGAAGCATCTGTTTTTAGGCCTTAAGCCCATTACTGCTCTCTGTTGTTTGCTTCTAAAATGCTGTAAGAGGTCTACAAGCATACAGTGAATCCCTGGAGAACAAGAACACTGCCTCACGTATCCCCAGTGCAAAGCGCAGGGCCTGGAGGGAGAGGGTGCCTTTTGCTTTCAATGGGCATCTATGTTCTTGCTCAGCTTTTCTTTCTTTTTTTTTTTCCACCTTGCTGTACTTACACCTATTGCATCAGGACATTTCAGCTCAGCTTGAATTTCCCCCCTTGTTTTTACTCCAGCAGGCTGGCACTTTCCTTTTCTTTAAATCTGAGCACTTAGTTAAATACTTTAGCTGCTGGGAATACCGACACGGTCATTAGAGCTTTTAGTAGTTCCTTGACAGTATATTTTACCCTGTTGCTTCCCACTCTGACATCTTAAATCGGGAGCAGAGCTCCCCTCCCTTTGAGCACTTCTTTTTATCACATATTAAATATCTTCCCTTTTTAAAAAAAAATTAAGAATTTGCACCTCTTTCATATATTTCTGGCAAATCTCCCGGGCTCCGGGAAATTAATTTTGGCCATTACCCGAGCAAGAAAGGGAACTATCTTTCACTTTATATTCATAATCTCTGTTTTTTTCTTGTATCTAAATCCTATTAATTCTACTTAGCTCACTTCCACTTTTGTTTTAATAATAATAACTAACATTTGTGTAGCGCTTTACAGTTTAAAAAGCATTTTCACATCTACTATTTTATTTGAGCCTAGGAACTTCACGAGAGTGGCCGAGCTGGTGCGTTCTCATTCCAGTTTCACAGATGAGGAAAAACAGCCATGCTCAGAGAGCTAAGTGCTTTATCCTGGGTTACCTAGCTCCGAAGAATTAGAGCCTGGAACTTGGATCCAGTTTTCAGATTCCAAATCCTGTTTGTTTCCTATTAGTCCACACCATGTATATCTAGAAAGGCTTTTATAAATTAGCTTTAAATATTTAGCTTCAAAGTTCAGCTTGATTATTTTCAATCTTGTTTCCTCCTCCTCCTCCTCCTCCCCCTCCTCCTCCTCCTCCTCCTCCTCCTCTTCCTCCTCCTCGTCTTCCTCCTCCTCTTTCTCCTTCTTCTTCTTCCTCTCCCCTCTCCTCCTCCTCCTCGTCCTCCTCCTCCTCATTCTTCTTCTTCTAGGGCATTGTTGAAATCCATCTCAATTCACATTTAGCCATACTTTCTAATTTTGTGTGTG
>PVJN01059097.1:0-11968 GCA_004026805.1 Lasiurus borealis | reverse complement strand
GGAGCCTTCCTCTAGTGGGAAGGACTGCCATTTGCTCTGGCCTTTTTCTCCCTTTTATTAAGGCTTTGGGACACACCCCTAGCCTTTAGGCAGGAAATAACAGAAATTAACATGATACAAACAGATAGTTTCAACTAAACAATGAGTAATCAGCTCTGACCTTTCAGAGCAATTAAGGTTGGCCAGCTTTCTGGCCTCCTGTTTACATCCACCTAGTGAAAACAATTACATCCACCTAGTGAAAACAATATTTGGTCTCCGACATACTGAAAATTGTTCAACATCATGTTGATCAGGCAAAATCTTAAAGGCATGAGTATAAACCAAGATTTGAAGTCAGGAGTGATAGGGACTTTAAGCAAATAAATAATATTTAAATACATTCAAAAGTAAGTCTGTGTTTATTTTGTAGAATATATTCAACATAACACTGGAAATAAATCTCCCACATAGCACAAAAATTTGGGGATTTTATAGATTTACTTTTAATGCATAGGTGTAGATTTAGACCAAAAATCTAAACATAATGGTTAAAAGTAAGAATACTTAATTAGAATCAATTATAATAAAATTATTTAAATTAATTACATATTTAACCTTATATTGAATTTTAACTATAAAATTTCATGATGTAATACAGAAAATAATTTTCTAATAAGAAAGTTTTAGTTTTTTTTCTCACACTTAGTGAAGGTCACAAGGAAAATACAGTGGAATTTTTTGTTAGGAAGAAACTGAAGAACATTAAAATATTACTTTCTTATGCCTAAAAGAAATCCATAGAAATTTATCATGAATGTTACTTGTGAAGTGCTGCCTTGTGTTTTGGGGAGAAAGGTATTTTTTTATAAATGATTATTAATCTGATAAATGGTTTTATACTCTGGGTAAAAAGTATTTTCCATCATGATGTTAGAAAGTGTATTTTGTATTTATGTATTGATTCAAAATATTTTTAAATAAATTGAAGGTAACTTACAATTAACAATAACTTTAGTGAGACCTAAAGCTGTGAATAGTGAAATTGAATTACCCTGATTAGCATCAAAACAACATACTATGGACGGAATGTTTTATTTTACTAATGTGGATGCCTATTACTTATACTCTGTTAAATAGATTTAGTGAATTTATATTAATAACCATATTAGAATAGTGGTTATCAGTAATTGTAAGCATTTCTAATTTCTACCATTTCAGACTTTTCCCCTTTGGAAACTTTTATTCCATTTCTAGCAGAGCTGAATAAAAAGTATCAGCTGTAACTTTTTACAGTATAATTTTAAAAAACAATATATTTCACCTGGCTGGCATGGCTTAGTGGTTGAGCATCAACCTATGAACCAGGAGGTCCTGGTTCAATTCCTGGTCAGGACACATTCCCCGAGTTGCAGGCTCAATCCCCAGTATGGAGAGTGCAGAAGGCAGCCAATTGATGATTCTCTCTTATCATTGATGTTTCTCTCTTTCCTTCTCCCTTCCTCTCTGAAATCGATAAAAAGAAATATTTTAAAAATGAAAACAAATATTTATATTTAAAAGGCCAGTTTAAACGGTTCACCCAAAATCAAGTTTCCTGGGCATAAACATTTGTTAGCTCTACCTAAGAATAACTAAACACTTTAATACTATCATCATTGAAACAATAAGGAAAAAATAAAACAAGACAAAACAAAAATATTCCCCATGTTTGCTTTAATAATCCTCCTCTGTTTACCTACATTTGTACTTGTCAGAAGGTAGTGAAAGCTCTTACATGTTTAGCTTAACTACCACATGTTTATAGGCTAATCAGTAAGTGGATATATTGACTCTAAGGCATTTAAACAATAATACAAATGACTAAAAGTCATCTGTATTTACTATTATTATATGTCAAGTATCACTTTTGACATACTATTTATAAAGTTCAATACAACAAAGGTTTAACTAGCTATATTTCTTTTCTTGGCCATTGCTAATATCTATTTGATGTTATTTTGAAGAAAGTTATTTTTATAAAAGAGAGTTTTAAAAAGATCTGTTCTAGTTATATAACAGCAGGTACATCACTGATTTTAGTATTCCCTCTTGCAATGTGAAGGCTAACTGGAGGAAAATCATATAATTTTTTTTAAAAAAATGTGTTTGTTATTAAACCTTTATTCTTATTCAAAGCCAATATTGAAAATTATATTCTTATTTGAATTTAAGTATATAAACAATTTCTTCCCACACTTTTAAAATGAAATGTATTTATTATAAATGTAAGCCAAGCTCTCAGCTCATTTGTTAACATTTTGATAGTGAAGTATGGGGCTGCATGAAGATACTTGTAAAATTGTTGAATTTTTAAAAGTTGAAGGCCATTGAAGAACAGGAAGTATAGCATTGTGTATAATCAAGTTACTATGCATAATAGATGAATTACAAATAAAAGACTCTAGGAAAAATATATGACTAAAGAGCAGTTTATCAAAAATCTGGAGAGGAATAAATTTGATTTGGTTTAAAAATACATGTAGAATTCAAATTGAATAAAAGTGTATGCTCTTGAAGCTTTAATAACAGAAAAATTTATTCTTGATAAGAGAAACATTCTTTTAGCATGAAACCCATATCTTGAATTAATCTTAAAAGGAATTCCTCACTTGCTCTACATTCTATGATAATTTATGATATTATTTCATGCTAGTCATTTTGAGATAGAATATTACAGGCCCATGCATGATTTACATAACAGACAGATGTAAGTACTTTAAAATCCTCTTTCTTTTTCATATTTAGGAAACATTAGGAACAGAAAAGATAGATTAGGTATACTTAAACATTATTAAAGTGACAGTCTACTTTCTTTTCCTCAGGCAAATTAATTGCATATATTCCAGAAAAGGCTTATCTCAGCAGCAATTACTCTCCTGTCAGTCACTGAGACAGATGTAGTGTGAATGTAACAATATCCCATGGTACATAATTGGGATTAGCCTCTATTCCTTACACAGTCCAGTGCCCTGATGAAGAACTGCCAAAAAGGTATAATCTTATGCCGCACTTGCCTTGGCAATCCTAGACATTTGTTTGTCTTTGTCACAGAGTGTGGTCATACTGCAGTATTGCATGGATATGGGAAAATAATGGTGGTATAATTTCAATGCCGGCATGAAGGTGTTTTATCTTCAAGACAAATATGTTTTAAAAGGAGCATGCAGACATATTATTGCCAAATTAGGCATGTAGCTGATATTAATTTATACCTAATGCTTTTGGATATTTTGGATATTTTCATTTCCTCTATAAGGTATTCTATATAATTTAGTAATTTTCCCTTTATTTTTTATTATTTTATTTTACCAATCGAGATTCTAGTGCTTGGAGTAATTTACCAAATAAAACTATTTTAGTAGTAAATAGAACACAGAGATAGCCAAAGAGTTAGAATTGGGGAGGGATGGGGGGAGTACAAAGCATGTTCCTGAATTATTGTGAAGATATTATATATATAACATCTATGTACTATAGATGTTTTATATATGTATATATATGCATACATACACACATATAAAATATATATTAAAAATTCATATGCTATGTTCCAGTATTCTCTTTCATTACAAATTATCTAAAATTTTATGCACTATAGATGTGTTTTATATATATATATATATATATATATATATATGTTTATATATGCATAAATACACTATAGATGTTTTATATATATATGTATGTATGCATATATATATATATATATATGCATATATATATATATATATATATATGCATACATACACATATATTAAAATTATAAGCAAGGGTTAACAAGATGTGGGGCTTCACCAGTCTCTTTCTAAGGGCTAGCATTCAAATGAGGGAGACAGACAAGAACAGATAATTTTAATAACCATAGCCATTATTTACTGAGTTCCTACTCTTTGACAAGTGCTCTGATAATGCTTGAGGTTTATTATTGCCTTTAATTTTTATAATAAAATTGAGAAGTACATATTAATACTTCTAGCTCATCTATAATAAAACTGAAATGCAGAAGGATTAAGTGATTTGTTCATCTGCATAATAATGGATAGAGTTAGGATTTGAAGCAGTCTGTCTGATTGCATGAACATATTTTTTCCCCTATTGCATCAAACATTTCAAAATTCCAAAGCTGTGAGGTTAGAGCTATACAACAAGATACCACAGTGCTCCTTTGCTCAGTATCAATACCAGAATGAAAATAGTAGCTCCTGTTTATTGATTGCTTAGCCTAGTAGCAGCAATCAGATTGGGAGTCAGGGCAGCAAGTTGGGAGTCAGTGGAAGGCAACACCGGTAGACATATCAGAGCAGTCATTCCAGCACCTTCTCACAGCCATGGAGGTGAGTATGGTGGCTTTCCTCAGAAAGGGCATGGACAGCATGCGTCATTTAATGCCATATCTCTTACCATGTCATGTTTTTTTATGGACACTCCTTTCAGCAAAGGATATTAAATGTAACTTAATTTTTGAAAAGTGCTTTGTTCCCGGTATAAGAAATGGACCTCTGTGATCCATTTCCAGATGGCCAGCCTCTGATGGAATTTACTGAATTTTCCCAGGGCAAGCAGAATGTGGGAAGAAGGGAAGAGGATATAGGAACAAAAACTGTGCACATGGGCCAACATGCTAGAAACTCCTCCAAGGGTCTGCCTCAACTATAGAGTAGTGGCAACTAGAAAGGTCTTAGCCCAATATTTTAAATGGCCCAATGGTAGAGTGCAAGACCCTGGCAATGTATCTGGAAACAGGTGACCAAAGAGTACTCAGCCAATGAGGAACTAGGAGGAACTAAACACAAAGGCTATGTTCCCTTACCCACATGTGTTCCTGTGTAATGAGTATCTGCTCTGGAGAGTGTTAAGAAAAGTCTCATTTTCACCCTGTTTCTGTTTCCCAGTCCGTCATTTGAAATTTGGACAGGTGAGCCATTTCTCACACCAGCCAGGGTGGCTCAGTGATTGAGTGTTCACCTGTGGGGACTCTGTTTAGAGTGCATTGGGTGGTCAAGGCCACTCTGAGCCTGGGACTCATAATCAGAATGTTCAAGGCTAAGATACCATGCCCAGGTCCAAGAACTATGTGCAGGTGCACAGCAAGCACACCAATCTCATGGTCACTGTGATCTTCTGTAGCCAAAATGATTGATGTCATTGTTGTCAATTGGCCTTCTTTGTTTCAGGAATATCATACATGTAACTAACCAGCCAATGTGCTGAGAGAGAAGCTCATAGGTAGTTACTACAGAGACCAGCTAGTGTGCTGGGAAAAGGGGAAAGGAGAAGCTGCTGAGGCAGAGAACTCAGGTGCCGCTGCTATGGGAGGCAGTGAGTCTAGGGACAGCACATGGCTGCTCAGATAATAACTGTGGGTAAAGAGACTGCTACTCCTGTGAGGGAAAAATATGTATTTACCAGCTAGTGTATGGCTGTCTGTATAGGATTGCTGTGAAGAACTGTTTTTTCTGATAGCTAAATGGCCCCTGGCTTTTATAATAAAGATGTTTATTTCTCTCCCCCTTTCCATTCTATCTCAAATCTATAAAAACATATATATATATAATTTTTTAAAGAATAAAAAGTGGATGAGACAGAGTATACTCAGGACTCATTCCCACCAAGAAGTTTGGGTTTAAGTGCCCAGCTTATTTGCTGTCCTACCACACTCTAATGTGGCTTTACCTTGACGTCTGTTCCTATCTCATTAATGAGCTCCTTTCTCAGTGATGAGCTTCTTAATGACAGGGCCTTGTCAGCAAAGTGGGTGGGCATTCAGGGAGTGTTTTAAGGAATGAATATAATTTATATCAGAGTTCTTGCTCCTACATCTGTTAAATCAACCTTTAGAAAATAAAGCAAGGTAATATCCTATTACTAAATTGTATGATTTGGCAGATGCAAGACTGGAAGAAAAGGAAAAACAGGGAGGGTGGTTTTTGATGCACAATTTAATGAAGGAAGTTCAAACAATTTAGGGGTGGAGGCATGAAACAGGGGTCTTAAATTGCAAGATGGGTGCCACAGTAAACAGTGATGACAAAGCAGAGGAGAAAGCAGAACTAAAAAATTATCTGAAGACTAGGACTCAAAAGAAATTGTAGAAGCAAAGAGGAAAGGGCAAAGTTAAAATTGATTAGAATCCAAAATATTCTAGAAATTTAAAAACTATATAAGGAAACAGCATTAGCAAAACAATGATTTTTTTTTAATTTAAGTAGTGCTAATATCTGATTCTCAGTTTTTACAAAGAAAAAACATTTGAAATAATACAATGAGATTGTTCTTGCAAATTTTTGAGAAGTCAGGATCTATAATGCGAAATTAGTAATTGAAAGTAACTATGGGGAAGCTAATGGCACAGGAAAAAGCAATTGCTATAAAATCTAAGTATACATAGAAGAGTAAAAATAAATTAAAATACAACAAAGATTTGTAACCTATATTTGTGAAAGTACAAAAAACAGAAGTATAGAAGGCAAATAAGTGTCCATACTATGTGTCAATATTATGCAAGGCAATTTGCATATGCACTCACATCACCTTCAGTCATACTTTTACTAGTATTTTTCTTTATATCCAAGGGACTCAAGGCTTGAAGATATTAAATAAATTGCTCCAAGTTATAAAACTATACAATGTCATTCAAATAATCTATTCACATGTAAATTAAATTTGACTATTTGCTATGGAGAAGCAAAAAGTGTTCCACTGTAGTGCTCCTTAAACCAATTTATTTCTTACTGTTTATAGCACGCACAGATTGGTGGCGTGTCAGGCTGAGAGGAACAAAGGAAACAGACCATGTCTAGTCAGTGGTTCAGTGGTTATAGATAGGGGTTTCAGAGTTATTGAAGTTCATAGAACTTGGTTGCTTTGAAACGAGAGTTTCTTAACATTCTTACAGCATTCCAGATATATTTGCCAATTTTTATTTTATTAAATTCCCAATTCCTAGTACATTTCACAGTTCCTGGTTTATTTGACAACCAGCCAAGATCCACTTGATTCAGTATGTCAAGGCTCCCATGGATTGAAGCTGCTGCCCCACACTTGCTTTCTTCTCAGTTGCACAACATTTGTAAGCTATTCTTCATCTGGGAGCAAACTAGTTTGGTAGCAACTCTTAACTACATTACTATTTTTAAAAGGACATGGCTTTTAATAAGAAATGCTGAGCAGTAAAACACATCTAACCCCGATATAATAGCTTTCCAGTGTAAAGGCTTCCTCCTATTATTCTTTAGGTAGTGCTAATGTAGTCTGCTTCTCATTTTTTTCACAAGAAAAAAACATTTGAAATAATGCAGTATGATTTTTCTTGTGAATGTTTTAGAAGACATGGTCTATAATGTGAAATTAGTAATTGAAAGTAGCTATGGGGAAGCTAATGGCACAGGAAAAAGAACAATTGCTGTAAAATCTAAATATAAATGGAAGAGTACAAATAAATTAAAAAACAACAAAGATTTGTAACTTAGAAAGTCTCAAACCCATCTGACATTATACATAGTTATTATAATACTATTGATTATATTCCCTATTCTGTGGTTTATACTCCCATGACTACACTCTAACTACTAATTTATACTTCTAAATTTCTTCACCTTTTTCACCCATTTTAGTGTTTAGTCATTTACACATTCTGCATCCCATTACTGTTCCCAGTTATTCTGTAAATTATGTTGGTTTTGTCATTCTCACTGTGTTGCAAATAAGGAAACCGAGGTTCAACACAATTAATGACCTTTCCCATCAGTTAATGAGCAAAAGCTGAGAGACTGAGGGATACGTTAGGATTGTTACCTACATTGCCTTTGCTTAAAACTGACTTCTTCATGCTGGATGTGCATTACAGAGAGGAGAGGAGATAGGATAGAATCAATTGAAATGTGATGGCTCATTTTTACTTCCCAGGTAATCTGATCTTTTTAATTAAAAATAATAAATATTATTCATAGTTCTCTATCATTTTGTATGCTAAGATCTTAGACTGTGTAGAGTATCTTATGATCTGTTGTTTAGGGGAAATATTAGTATACTAGAGGCCCAGTGCACAAGGGGGGCAGGGGGCAGTGGAGGGATTGGGCAAAACCAGCTCTCCCACATCCCCTGAGGGGGATCCTGGATTGTGAGATAGCACAGGCCAGCCGAGGGACCCTACCAGTGCATGATCAGGGCTGTGGGAGGACTCCAGGGTTTATCCAGCCCATCTCACCTAGTCCTGATTGGCTGGACCTCAGCAGCAAGCTAACCTACTGGTTGGAGCATCTGCCCCTGGTGGTTAGTGCATATCATGCAACTGGTTGAACAGTCAGACACTTAGCATATTAGACATATATATATGATTTTCTCGTGGTTGAGAGTCTTTATATATTTTTCTCCTCTGAATTTTGTCACAATAGACATATTTTAGTAAGAATAGAGAAGCTGCTAGAGAGATGACACTATGTCTGTTATACTGCTCAAAATTGGCTACATAGTTTCTTTGATATCCCCAATGTATTGAAAAACACATATCCTTGGAAACCTTAATGTCATCTGTCTGAAGTAATTGAACTTAAAGTTGAATGAATAGCACTATAGTTAATCCTTGAAAGTTTATGAACACAATCATCATTCTAACAACAAAAATAATGCTTCTTAAATAAATCTCATCATTTGTATATTGTAATGGAGGGTATTTTTTACATAAAACAATAACAATAAATGTTGGTAAATATATTTTAAACCATATTTTTGTATTTTTTAATTTGTTAATTGTTTTCAATTACAGTTAACATACAATATTACAAGTTTTAGGTGTATACCCCAGTGATTAGATATTATAAAACTTATTAAGTGATTATGCTGAAAAAGTCTCAAACCCTTCTGACGTTATACATAGTTATTATAATACTATTGATTATATTCCCTATTCTGTGGTTTATACTCCTGTGACTACACTATAACTACTAATATATACTTCCAAATTTCTTTACCTTTTTCCACCCATTCTTTATACCCCCTCTCTTTTGGCAACCATCAAAATGTCCTCAGTATCTAAGAGTCAGTTTCTGTTCTGCTTGTTCATTTATTTTGATTTTTAGATTCAATTGTTGATGGATATGTACTTGTTATCATTTTATTAATATTTTTAATATTTTCTTCTTTTTAAAAAATATATTTTATTGATTTTTTAACAGAGAGGAAGGGAAAGGAATAGGGAGTTAGAAACATCAATCAGCTGCAGCTGCCTCCTGCACACCCCCCACTGGGGATATGCCCATAAACAAAGTCCATGCCCTTAATCAGAATCAAACATGGGACCGTTCAGTCCTCAGGCCAACGCTTTATCCACTGACCCAAACCAGTTTCAGCTTTTTCTTCTTAAAGAAGAACCTTTAACATTTTATATAATACTGGTTTAGTGGTAATGAACTCCTTTAGCTTTTTGTTATCTGGAAGGCTCTTCATCTGACCTTCAACTCTAAATGATAGCTTTACTGGGTAGAGTAATCTTGGTTGTAGGTCCTTGCTTTTCATCACTTTAAATATTTCTTGCCACTCCCTCTAGCCTACAAAGTTTCCATTGAGAAAACAGTTGACTATCTTAAAGATATTGCCTTGTAAGTAACTAACTGCTTTTCTCTTGCTGCTTTTAAGGTTCTCTTTTTGTCTTAGGGCCCTGTGATTCAGCTTTCCCAGCCTCTGTAACTGGGCACTCAAGATGTCCCCCTGTGTGAGCTATGTGCCCTGTCTTATTGTGTTTGAGTCTTGATTGATGTTGATATCACTGGAGGAGATTGATCCCCAGGCCAGTCAGTTGAGAGGTTAAGCTGTCACTGTTTAGGAGCCAACTCTATGAATCAGGACTTGCTTCAATGGGTCTTTGGAGCTCACTGAATCCAGAGGTAGTAGTGTTATAATATATTGTGGTCAAAGATGACCACTGGGTGCAGTGGCTCTGGGGCCTTCCAGGAGATGCAAACTCAGTTACTGTTTGTGCCCTGCCTAGAGCCACCTAGCATGAGCTATAAAACAATCTGTAGATGGTTCATCTTCTCTTGTGCTTGGAGATGTGCAAGAGAGGCTAAGCTGTGAACCAAGGTGGTCTGGTGTCACTTACTGAGAGTTATGGGGCATGCTGAAGCCAGCTGGTACTTGTCTGAGAGATTTTAGGAAAGTTACTAGCATGAGGCAAGAGAGACCAGATGTATGGAAGAGCCACTGGAAATGGCTTGGATGATGCTGCAAGTAGTGGCAGGTTGTCAGGGAATCACCAGAGCAGGGAGAAAAGTGTGAGCCAGAATGATGGAGATTCAGATATGGTGCCTGTCTGTGAGCTCTGTGGTGGATAGGGTTCAGCTAAGGAACATTGGTCACTGCCAGCACTTCTGTCTGGGAGAAAGCTGCTTCTCCAACTCTCATCGTGGTTCCAGACATGTTCTTCCCTGAATGCCCAGGTTACTTTCAAGTTGCTTCCCCAGTGCTACAACTCAGAGGGAATGTAAGTCTGTAAGGGGGCCCTTTAAAAGGAACTGCATGAAACTCCATCAGCCTCCCTGTTTTTCCACCATAATCTTTACTGGATTTTATAGCCAGAAGTTGTGGAGACTTCTGTTCGCAGCTCTGGAACCTGGGGTATGGAACATGGTATGGGGCTGGGAACTTACGCTCCTCAAGGAAATCTCCACAAAGGTATCCCTCCCAATTTTAAACAACTATACGTGGGCGTGGGACCACTGGTTTCTCAGTTCTGACCCCCATCTCTGTCCCTCCCATCAGTCTTGATTTACTTCTTTTTAAATTCCTAATTGTAGGATTTCTATTCACCTAAATGCCAGGTGGTTGATAGTTGTTCAGTAGGTTATTTGTAATTTTTATGTGGTTGAAGAAGGCAGCAAGTACTATGCTGCCATCTTGACCAGAACCTTGTAATCATTTTTCTTTTTTTTAATGAAAGTTATCTAGTGGCAGAAGAGAAAAAAATGTTACCCATTATCCTACTATTCCCACATATTTCGTTGGGCTATATTTAGGTATTAACCCCACATTTATATTGTTGAATGATAATGACTTTTTACTTTGATTTTTCTTAACACATCACAGACAGATCATGAGAATTCTTGATTCATATTACACAGTGTTTTACAAAGTATCATACTTTAAAAAGATATTAGCTTGTAAGAACATATAATAAATAACTTCAAAATGCAATGGTTATTTAACTTTAAAGTGTGCCTTTAATATTTATGCAAAACATTTTTTTTTTTTGGTACTCATTAATAGAAACTTATCTGGCCACTGGGTAAAGCTAGCAATAAAAGTGGTCCACAATGTGTTAATTATATGTCAAATAAATTTAGCATGTCTATTTTCTTAAATTCTCAAATTTAGCATTATTGGACTAAATATCAAGACATCCTTATTCCCAATCATTAGGTATTACCATGTAATTGGTTAAACCTTTTTTGCTTTTTCAAATATATATTTTTTATTGATTTCAGAGAGGAAGAGAAAGGAGAGAGAGATAGAAACATCAATGATGAGAGAGAATCATTGATTAGCATGCCCCCTACTGGGGATTGAGCCCGCAACCTGGGCATCTGCCCTTGACAGGAATTGAACCTGAGACCCTTCAGTCCTAAAGTCGATGCTCTAAATGAGCTAGGGTTTAACCTTTATTCAAATTCAGTAGTACAAGTGTGTGTTTACTAGTAATTTTTTTTTTAAGTTTTCTGCTTGTACTGGAAATGTCTGCAAATGAATAGAAAATTCTTGATTTTAGTTGCATATATTCAATTAGAATAATAGGTGTAAATACAGATATACATTTGATATTATATATGGTCTATTTTTTTTCCTGAGCCATAGCAAACTGGCAAACTATGTAAAAAAAAAAAAGAAGCTTTAGTGTATATTAATATGTAAAAAAAAATCATCTGATTCTTAGAAAATTATAGCACTTTATAACAAT
>PVJN01059096.1:0-11968 GCA_004026805.1 Lasiurus borealis | reverse complement strand
GGGGGCGTGCAGGAGGCGGCTGATGGGTGTCTCTCTCTCATCGATGTTTCTGACTCTCTTCCTCTCTTTAAAAAAAATCAGTAAGATGTATTTATTATTATTTTTTTTATTATTATTTTTTAAAAATATATTTTTATTGATTTTTTTACAAAAAGGAAGGGAGAGGGAGAGAGAGAAACATCGATGAGAGAGAGAGACATCCATCAGCCGCCTCCTGCACACCCCACAGTGGAGATGTGCCCACCATCCAGGCCCCTGCCCTGGACCTGGGAATCGAACCCGGGACCCTTCAGTCCGCAGGCCGACGCTCCATCCACTGAGCCACACCAGTTCCAGCTCCTTTTATTATTATTTTTTAAAATATATTTTATTGGTATTTTTCACAGAGAGGAAGGGAGAGGGACAGAGAGCCAGAAAATGGATCAGAGAGAGAGACATCCATCAGCCGCCTCCTGCACGCCCCCTCCCACTGGGGATGTGCCCGCCACCCAGGCCCCTGCCCTGGACCTGGGAATCGAACCCGGGACCCTCACGTCTGCACCGGCCAACTCAGCTCTACCCACTGAGCCACACCAGCCAGGGGTCTCTCTCTCCCTCATTTCTTTAACACCCATTTTTATCGATTTTATTTATTTTTATTCATTTTTTAAAATATATATTTTATTGATTTTTCTTCACAAGAGAGGAAGGGAGAGGGACAGAGAGCCAGAAACATCGATGAGAGAGAGACATCCATCAGCCGCCTCCTGCACACCCCCTCCCACTGGGGATGTGCCTGCTGGCACCCAGGTCCCTGCCCTGGACCGGGAATCGAACCCAGGACCCTTTCAGTCCACCAGCCGACGCTCTATCCACTGAGCCACACCAGTTCCAGCTCCTTTTATTATTATTTTTTAAAATATATTTTATTGGTATTTTTCACAGAGAGGAAGGGAGAGAGACAGAGAGTCAGAAACATCGATGAGAGAGAGAAAGACATGGATTAGCTGCCTCCTGCACACTCCCTCAGACTGGGGATGTGCCTGCTGCCACCCAGGTCCCTGCCCTTTGACCCGGGAATCGAACCCGGGACCCTTCAGTCCACAGGCCAACGCTCTATCCACTGAGCCACACCGGTTCCGGCTCCTTTTATTATTATTTTTTAAAATATATTTTATTGGTATTTTTCACAGAGAGGAAGGGAGAGAGATAGAGAGTCAGAAACATCGATGAGAGAGAGACATCGATCAGCCGCCTCCTGCACGTCCCCTCCCACTGGGGATGTGCCCGCCGACACCCAGGCCCCTGCCCTGGACCTGGGAATCGAACCCGGGACCCTTCTGTCCACCGGCCAACGCTCTGTCCACTGAGCCACACCAGTCAGGGCCTGATTTCTTTTCTTTCTTTTTTTTTAATCTATTTTATTGATTTTTCACAGAGAGGAAGGGAGAGGGACAGAGAGCCAGAAACATGGATGAGAGAGAGAGACATCCATCAGCCGCCTCCTGCACACCCCCTCCCACTGGGGATGTGCCCGCCACCCAGGTCCCTGCCCTGGACCGGGAATCGAACCCGGGACCTTTCAGTCCGCAGCAGGCCGACGCTCTATCCATTGAGCCACACCAGTTCCAGCTCCTTTTATTATTATTTTTTTAAATCTATTTTATTGATTTTTCACAGAGAGGAAGGGAGAGAGACAGAGAGCAGCCAGAAACATGGATGAGAGAGAGAGACATCCATCAACCACCTCCTGCACGCCCCCTCCCACTGGGGATGTGCCCGCCACCCAGGTCCCTGCCCTGGACCGGGATCGAACCCAGGACCCTTCAGTCCACCAGCTGACACTCTACCCACTGAGCTAAATAAGCCATTGCCAGAATATTTTCTTCTTTTTTTTTAAAAATATATTTTATTGATTTTTTGCAGAGAGGAAGGGACAGGGATAGAGAGAAACATGGATGAGAGAGAGAGACATCGATCAGCCGCCTCCTGCACGCCCCCTCCCACTGGGGATGTGCCTGCTGCCACCCAGGCCCCTGCCCTGGACCTGGGAATCGAACCCGGGACCCTTCCATCCGCTGTCAGACCCTCCATCCACTGAGCCACCCTGGTCTCTGCTCATTTTATTTTCTCTGTTGTTGGCTGAGCAGCAGGAGGGCCGAAGCCAGCAGAGGGAAGGGGTGGCTGGCAGCTGGGCTGGATGGGGTGGGGGTGGTGGTGGGTATTGAGGGGCCTCAGGTCGGGGGAACAGCTTTTGGGAGCGGGTGGGGGGTGGAGAGACACCCTGAGAGGCCACGGCGGGAACAGGCCCGGCTCTGTGTCCCCTCCCAGCCCCCCGAGGGGAGACCCAGCTGGGAAGACAGACAGAGGCTGCCCTCTCCCCCTCCCTCACCCCCTGTGCAGGCCCCTGGCTGCCTGCACCTGCAGACAAAGCCTCCTTTCAGTTCCCCCGGGAACAGCCCGCCCTTCACCGCAGCGTGAAATCCCAGCTGAAATCTGAGGTCCCTCAGGGGCCCGGACAGGGGGCTGGGCCGGGGGTGGGTGGGTTGGGGGGGGCTGAGTGTGGGGGAGAAGAGTGCAGACTAATAGGCGGATTGAATGATGTGTTAACGGGTATGTTAAGGGCACATTAAAACATGCTGATGTTAAAACAAAATAATATAAGCCGAAGCCGGTGTGGCTCAGTGGATAGAGCGTCAGTGTGTGGACTGAAGGGTATGGATTTGATTCTGGTCCAGGGCAGGGACCTGGGTGGCGGGCACATCCCCAGTGGGAGGGGGCGTGCAGGAGGCGGCTGATGGATGTCTCTCTCTCATCGGTGTTTCTAATTCTCTCTCTCCCTTCCTCTCTGTAAAAAATCAATAAAATATATTTAAAAAAAGACATAAATAAAAGAAATCAGGCCCCGGCCAGTGTGGCTCAGTGGACAGAGCATCGGCCTGTGGACTGAAGGGTCCCAGGTTCGATTCCCGGTCCAGGGCAGGGACCTGGGTGATGGGCACATCCCCAGTGGGGGGCGTGCAGGAGGCGGCTGATGCATGTCTCTCTCTCATCGATGTTTCTGACTCTCCCTCTCCCTTCCTCTCTGTAAAAAAATCAATAAAATATATTTAAAAAAAGAAATAAATAAAAGAAATCAGGCCCCGGCCAGTGTGGCTCAGTGGACAGAGCGTTGGCCTGTGTGGACGGAAGGGTCCCGGGTTTGATTCCCGGTCAAGGGCATGGACCTTGGTTGCAGGCACATCCCCAGTGGGGGGCGTGCAGGAGGCGGCTGATCGATGTCTCTCTCTCTCATCCATGTTTCTGACTCTCTATTCCTCTCCCTTCCTCTCTCTAAGAAATCAATAAATATATTAAAAAAATAAAAATAAATAAAATAATAAAATAAGTTGGGCTCTAACCGGTGTGGCTCAGTGTCTAGAGTGTTGGCCTATGGACTGAAAGGTCCCGGGTTCGATTGTGGTCTAGGCCAGGTACTTGGGTTGCAGGCACATCCCCAGTGGGAGGCGTGCAGGAGGCGGCTGATGGACGTTTCTCTCTCATCGATGTGTCTGACTCTCTGTAAAAAAATCAATGAAAAAAAAAACATAAAAAAGAAATGCAGAAACGTCACTGTTCATAACTCAGTCTCACATCGCCCGCTCCTGCCTTCCCTCCCCGGGTGGCTGACGGCTCTCTCCCTCTCCCTCCCCCAGTGCCTGGCGCCCTGCAAGGAGACGGGGGACCTGCGGCCGGAGGGGTGTGTGGACTTCTGTGAGGTAAGCGGGGTGTGTGTGTGTGTGTGTGTGTGTGTGTGTGAGAGAGAGAGAGAGAGAGAGAGAGAGACAGAGAGGGAGAGGGAGAGAGAGAGAATACAGATAAAACAGAAAAATACAGAGAGAGAGAGATAATGCAGATAAAACAGAAATACACACAGAGAGAGAATGCAGATAAAACAGTAAAATACTGTGTGAGAGAGAGAATGCAGATAAAACAGAAAAATAGAGAGACAGAGAGAATGCAGATAAAACAGAAAAATAGAGAGACAGAGAGAATGCAGATAAAACAGAAAAATACTGAGACAGAGAGAATGCAGATAAAAGAGAAAAATAGAGAGACAGAGAGAATGCAGATAAAACGGAAAAATAGAGACAGAGAGAATGCAGATAAAAGAGAAAAATAGAGAGACAGAGAGAATGCAGATAAAACAGAAAAATAGAGAGACAGAGAGAATGCAGATAAAACAGAAAAATACTGAGACAGAGAGAATGCAGATAAAACAGAAAAATAGAGAGACAGAGAGAATGGAGATAAAACAGAAAAATAGAGAGACAGAGAGAATGCAGATAAAACAGAAAAATACTGAGAGAGAGAGAGAGAGAGAGAGAGAATGCAGATAAAAAAGAAAAATACAGTGGTACCTCGAGATACGAGTGCCCTGACCTACGAGATTTTTGAGATACGAGCCGTCGAGCGAGCGATTTTTTGCTTTGAAATACGAGCAACAGTTGAGATAGGAATCATCGCGCGGATCGGCCGGCTGCACACGACCCACCCGTTCACCGCGATGCGAGCGTCTCATCGTTTCCCATGCCTCAAGGTTACGGAACGAATTAGACTCTTATGCCGAGACCGGTGTGGCTCAGTGGATAGAGCGTCGGCCTGTGGACTGGAAGGTCCCGGGTTCGATTCCGGTCGGGGGCATGTACCTTGCTTGCGGGCACATCTCCAGTGTGGGGAGTGCAGGAGGCAGCTGATGGATGTCTCTCTCTCTCATCATCGATGTTTCTAGCTCTCTATCCCTCTCCCTTCCTCTCTGTAAAAAATCAATTAAAAATATATTTAGAAAAAAATAAAAAATAAATAAAAAAATAAAAATACTGAGAGAGAGAGAAAATACAGATAAAAAAGAAAAGAGAGAGAGAGGGAGAGAATGAGAATGCAGGTAAAACAGAAAAATACCGCCCCGGCCGGTGTGGCTCAGTGGATAGAGCGTCGGCCGGCGGACCGAAGGGTCCCGGGTTCGACTCCCGGTCCAGGGCACAGGCCCGGGGTTGCGGGCTCCACCCCCAGCCCCCGTAGGTCTCATGCTGTAGGCAACCAATCGATGTGTCTCTCTCTCTCCCTTTGATGGGTCTCCCTCCCTCCCTCCCTCCCTCCTTCCCTCCCTCTCTGTCTGGAAATCAATGGAAAAATATATCATCGGGTGAGGATCGAAAAGAAATTAGTTGCCCAAACCGGTGTGGCTCAGTGGATAGAATGTCTGTGGCCTGTGGACTGAAGGGCTGAGCGGAATTGCCCTGAGTGGCTGAGTGTAATTTCCCATGGGGCTGAGCGGAATTGTCCTGTGGGGCTGAGTGGAATTTCCCATGGGGATGAACGAAATTTTCCATGGGGCTGAGCGGAATTTCCCATGGGGCTGAGCGGAATTGCCCTGTGTGGGGGGCTGAGCGGAAGTTCCCATGGGGCTGAGTGTAATTTCCCATGAGGCTGAGCGGAATTGCCCTGTGGGAAGCTGAGCGGAATTTCCCATGGGGCTGAGCGGAATTTCCCATGGGGCTGAGGGGAATTGCCCTGTGGGGCAGAGTGGAATTGTCCCTGAGGGACTGAGCGGAATTTCCCATGGGGCTGAGTGGAATTGTCCTGTGGGGCTGAGCGGAATTGTCCTGTGGGGCTGAGCGGAATTGTCCTGTGGAGGGCTGAGCGGAATCGTCCCATCGGGCTGAGTGGAATTTCCCATGAGGCTGAGCGGAATTGCCCTGTGGGGGGCTGAACGGAATTTCCCATGGGGCTGAACGGAATTGCCCTGTGGGGGGCCGAGTGGAATCGTCCCTCAAGGCTGGGCAGAATTTCCCATGGGGCTGAGCGGGATTTCCCATGGGGCTGAGCAGAATTACTGTGTGAGGCTGAGCGGAATTTCCCATGAGGCTGAGTAAAATTTCCCATGGGGCTGAGCAGAATCACCCTGTGGGAGGCTGAGTGGAATTTCCCATGGGGCTGAACGGAATTGCCCTGTGGGACTGAGCAGAATCGTCCCTCAGGGCTGAGCGGAATTTCCCATGGGGCTGAGCAGAATTGCCCTGTGGGGGCTGAGTGGAATCGTCCCTCGGGGCTGAGTGGAATTGCCCTGTAGGGGTGAGAGGAATTTCCCATGAGGCTGAGCGGAATTTCCCATGGGGCTGAGCGGAATTGCCCTGTGAGGGACTGAGTGAAATTTCCCATGAGGCTGAGCGGAATTGCCCTGTGGGAGGCTGAGCGGAATTTCCCATGGGGCTAAGCAAAATCGTCTCATGGGGCTGAGCAGAATTTCCCATGGGGCTGAGTGGAATTGCCCTGTAGGGGTGAGAGGAATTTCCCATGGGGCTGAGCGGAATTTCCCATGGGGCTGAGTGTAATTTCCCATGGGGCTGAGTGTAATTTCCCATGAGGCTGAGCGGCACCCCCCCCCCCCCCGCAGCCCCTGTTCCCGCAGCGCAGCCACGAGTGCCGCACCAGCTGCGAGTTCCTGCAGCAGGCCCGGGCCGAGAAGCAGGGGGCGTGCCCGGCGCCGGGCCGGGCCAGCGGGTTCGCGGCCGCCTGCGTGGAGGGCTGCGCGCGCGACGCCGAGTGCCCGGGCGTCCGCAAGTGCTGCCCCAACGGCTGCGGCCACACCTGCCAGCTGCCCCGGGCGCTCTTCAGAGGTAGGAGGGGCCTACGCCCACCCTCATCCTCATCCCCATTCCCCACCCCCACTGGGGTCCCTGTGAGCCGGGGAGGGCTCAAACCAGGGGCCCGGGCACCGAGAGATAAAAACCGGTGTGGCTCAGTGGATAGAGCGTCGGCCTGAGGACTGAAAGGTCCCGGGTTCGATTCCCGGTCAAGGGCACGTACCTTGGTTGTGGGCACATTCCCAGTGGGGGGCGTGCAGGAGGCGGCTGATGGATGTCTCTCTCTCTCATCGATGTTTCTAACTCTCTATCCCTCTCTCTTCCTCTCTGTAAGAAATCAATAAAATATATTTTTTAAAAGAGAAAGAAAGAAAGAGAGAGAAAGAAAGAAGGAAGGAAGGAAAGAAAGGAAGAAAGAAAGAAAGAGAGAGAGAGAAAGAAAGAAAGAAGGAGAGAAAGAAAGAAAGGAAGAAAGAAAGAGAGAAAGAAAGAAAGAAAGAAAAGAAAGAAAGAAAGAAAAAGAATGATTTCTCCCCCTGGCCGGTGTGGCTCAGTGGATAGAGCATCGGCCTGTGGATGGAAGGGTCCCAGGTTCGATTCCAGTCAAGGGCATGGACCTTGGTGGCGGGCACATCCCCAGTGGGGGGCGTGCAGGAAGAAGAAGATGGATGTTTCTCTCTCTTGGATGTTTCTAACTCTCTATTCCTCTCCCTTCCTCTCTGTGAAAAATCAATAAAATATATTTTTAAGAAAGAAAGATAGAAAGAAAGAGAAAGAAAGGAAGGAAGGAAGGAAGGAAGGAAGGAAGAAAGAAATAAAAAAAGAAAGAAAGAAAGAAAGGAAAAAGAAAGAAAGAAAAAGAATGATTTTTCCCCCTGGCCGGTGTGGTTCAGTGGATAGAGCGTCGGCCTGCGGACTGAAAGGTCCCAGTTTCGTTTCCAGTCAAGGGCACGTACCTTGGTGGCAGGCACATCCCCAGTGGGGGGTGTGCAGGAGGCGGCTGATGGATGTTTCTCTCTCATCGATGTTTCTAGCTCTCTATCACTCTCTCTTCCTTTCTGTAAAAAAATCAATAAAGTATATTTTTAAGAAAGAAAGAAAGAAAGGAAGGAAGGAAGGAAGGAAAGAAGAAAGAAAGAAAGGAAGGAAGAAAGAAAGAAAGAAAGAAAGAAAGAAAGAAAGAAAGAGAGAGAGAGAGAGAAAGAAAGAAAGAGAGAGAAAGGAAGAAAGAAAGAGAGAAAGGAAGAAAGGAAGGAAGAAAGGAAGAAAGAAAAAGAATGATTTCCCCCCTGGCCAGTGTGGTTCAGTGGATAGAGCGTCAGCCTGTGGACTGAAAGGTCCTGGGTTCGATTCCCGGTCAAGGGCATGGACCTTGGTTATGGGCACATCCCCAGTGGGGGGCGTGCAGGAGGCGGCCGATGGATGTCTCTCTCTCATTGATGTTTCTGACTATCTCTCTCCCTTCCTCTCTGTAAAAAAATCAATAAAATATATTTTTTTAAAAGAGAAAGAAAGAAAGAGAAAGAAAGGAAGGAAGGATGGGAGGAAGGAAGGAAGGAAGGAAGAAAGAAAGGAAGGAAGAAAGGAAGGAAGAAGAAAGAAAAAGAATGATTCCCCCCCCTGGCCGGTGTGGCTCAGTGGATAGAGCGTCAGCCTATGGACTGAAGGGTCCCGGGTTCGATTCCGGTCAAGGGCATGTACCTTGGTTGTGGGCACATCCCCAGTGGGGGGCGTGCAGGAGGCGGCTGATGGATGTTTCTCTCTCATCGATGTTTCTAGCTCTCTATCCCTCTCCCTTCCTCTCTGTAAGAAATCAATAAAATATATCTTTGAAAAAAGAAAGAAAGAGAGAGAAAGAAAGAAGGAAGGAAGGAAGGAAAGAAAGAAATAAGAAAGAAAGAAAGAAAGAAAGAAAGAAAGAAAGAAAGAAAGAAAGAAAAGAAAGGAAGAAAGAAAGAAAGAAAGAAAGGAAGGAAGGAAGAAAGAAAGAAAAGAAAGAAAAAGAATGATTTTCCCCCCTGGCCGGTGTGGTTCAGTGGATAGAGCGTCGGCCTGCAGACTGAAGGGTCCCAGGTTCGATTCTGGTCAAGGGCATGTACCTTGGTTGTGGGCACATCCCAAGTGGGGGGCGTGCAGGAGGCCGCTGATCGATCTCTCTCATCGATGTTTCTAACTCTCTATCTCTCTCCCTTCCTCTCTGTAAACAATCAATAAAAAATATATTTAAATTGTCAACTCTTTTAATATATATATATATATATATATATATATATATATATATATATATGTATATATATATATATATATATATATGTGTGTGTGTGTGTGTGTGTGTGTGTATATTTTTTCTCTCTCAGTTTACACATAACATTTTTTTAAATTGTCAACTCTTTTAATATATATATGTACATATATATATATATTTTTTTTAAATAGATTTTTTTACAGAGAGGAAGAGAGAGGGAGAGAGAGCTAGAAACATCAATGATGAGAGAGAGACATCCATCAGCCGCCTCCTGCACGCCCCACCCTACTGAGGATGTGCCCGCCACCCAGGTCCCTGCCCGTGACCAGAATCGAACCCGGGACCCCCCAGTCCGCAGGCCGATGCTCCATCCACTGAGCCACCCCGGTTTCGGCTAAAAAAAATTTTTATAAAAAAAAGAAGGCAGATGGGATTTGCCCTGTGGTCCCCCTTCCCCTTCCCCTTCCCCCCATGACCCCGGTCTGAGCCCCGCGTTCACGGCGAGGTCCCCCGTTACAGGTGTTCCCCTAAAACCCCGGCGGGAGCTGCGTTTCGCCGAGCTGCCCTCGGGGCACCTGGAGGTCCGCTGGTCCTCGCGGTTCAACGTCTCCATCGAGCCGGCGACGTACGTGCTGCAGGCGCGGTGGAACGGGGGCCCGCACCCCAGCGAGGACGACGCCACGCCCTGGCAGACGGTGGCCCAGGTGAGCGCCCGGCGGTCCGGGCGTCCTCTTCCCGGTCCCGGTCCGAGCACGCGTCCTGGACGTTCCCATCCCTCTCTCTCCCTCTCCCTTCCTCCCTGAAACCAGCCGACAGTAATAAAACAGCAAAATGCAAATCGACCGTCCGTCCGCGACGCCCGCCAGACAACCAGAGGCCGGTATGCAAATGAGCCCAGCAAAGATGGTGGGTTCATTTGCATACGCAGGCGCTGAGCGTCTGGGGGCGGAGGGACGTTGCATCATTGCCATGGTGACATCACAGGTTTTTCTGTACCAGCCCAGCTGCTCCTGGCCTCTGGGCATCATGGGTAGGCAGAAAGGTGGCTTTGGGCGGAGTGAAGGTGGTGCCATCCCTCCCTCTCCCTCTCCCTTCCTCCCTGAAATCAGCCGACGACGCTAATAAAACAGCAAGAGGCAAATCGACCGTCCGTCCGCGACGCCCGCCAGACAGCCAGGAGCCGGTATGCAAATGGACCCAGCAAAGATGGCGGGCTCATTTGCATATATGCAGGCGCTGAGCGTCTGGGGGCGGAGGGACATTGCGTCATTGCCATGGTGACATTGCAGGTTTTTCTGTACCAGCCCAGCCGCTCTGGGCCTCTGGGCATCATGGGAAGGCAGAAAGGCGGCTTTGGGCGGAGGGAAGGTGGTGCCATCCCTCCCTCTCACTCTCCCTTCCTCCCTGAAACCAGCCGACGCTAATAAAACAGCAAGAGGCAAATCGACCGTCCGTCCGCGACGCCCGCCAGACAACCAGGGGCCGGTATGCAGATGGACCCAGCAAAGATGGCGGGCTCATTTGCATAGGCAGGCGCTGAGCGTCTGGGGGCAGTGGGGATGCTTGCATCGTTGCCACGGTGATGTCGCAGTTTTTCTGTACCAGCCCAGCTGCTCCTTGCCTCTGGGCATCATGGGAAGGTGGAAAAGCGGCTTTGGGTGGAGTGAAGGTGGTGCCGGCAGCCAGGGGGAAGGAAGGACCGTTTTTGTCCGAATCTTCGTGCACCAGGCTCTAGTGGAAATACAGTGGCACCTCAAGGTACGAGTGCCCTAACCTGCGAGGTTGTTGAGAGTGACCGAGGCCGGCCGGGTGGCTCAGAGCTGGGGCATCGACCCAGGAGCCAGGAGGTCAGGGGTTCGATTCCCGGTCCAGAGCACACAGGCCCGGGTGGCGGGCTCCATCCCCAGGAGGCGGCCGACCACCGTTCTCTCTCCTCCTGGACGTTCCCATCCCTCCCTCTCCCTCTCCCTTCCTCCCTGAAACCAGCCGACGCTAATAAAACAGCAAAATGCAAATCGACCGTCCGTCCGCGACGCCCGCCAGAGAACCAGAAGCGGGCATGCAAATGAACCCAGCTAAGATGGCGGGTTCATTTGCATATATGCAGGCACTGAGCGTCTGGGGGCGGAGGGACATTGCGTCATTGCCATGGTGACGTCGCAGGTTTTTCTGTGCCAGCCCAGCCGCTCCTGGCCTCTGGGCATCATGGGAAGGCAGAAAGGCGGCTTTGGGCGGAGGGAAGGTGGTGCCATCCCTCCCTCTCCCTCTCCCTTCCTCCCTGAAACCAGCCGACGCTAGTAAAACAGCAAAATGCAAATCGACCGTCCGTCCGCGACGCCCGCCAGACAACCAGGAGCTGGTATGCAGATGAACCCAGCAAAGATGGCGGGTTCATTTGCATACATGCAGGCGCTGAGCGTCTGGGGGTGGGTGGGATGCTTGCGTCGTTGCCACGGTGATGTCGCAGTTTTTCTGTACCAGCCCAGCCGCTCCTGGCCTCTGGGCATCATGGGAAGGCAGGAAGGCGGCTTTGGGCGGAGCGAAGGTGGTGCCGGCAGCCAGGGGGAAGGAAGGACCGTTTTTGTCCGAATCTTCGTGCACCCAGCCTCTAGTCAAAACACAGCGGCACCTCGAGATACGAGTGCCCTAACCTACGAGGTTTTTGAGAGTGACCGAGGCCGGCCGGGTGGCTCAGAGCTGGGCATCAACCCAGGAGCCAGGAGGTCAGGGGTTCGAGTCCCGGTCCAGAGCACACAGGCCCGGGTGGCGGGCTCCATCCCCAGGAGGAGGGGGTATATGCAGAAGGCAGCCGGTCCCTGATTCTCTCTCCTCCTGGGTGTTTCTTTCTCTCCCTTCCTCTCTGAAATCAATAAAAAATATATGTATATTTAAATATGAACTTGTCATCCGGCTGGTGTGGCTCAGGGGTTGAGCGTCGACCTAGGAACCAGGAGGTCAGGGGTTCGATGCCCGGTCCAGAGCACACAGGCCCGGGTGGCGGGCACATCCCCAGGAGGAGGGCACGTGCAGGAGGCGGCCGGTCCCTGATTCTCTCTCCTCCTGGATGTTTCTCTCTCTCTCTCTCTCTCTCTCTCTCTCTCTCTCTCTCTCTCTCTCT
>PVJN01059095.1:0-11969 GCA_004026805.1 Lasiurus borealis | reverse complement strand
AAGAGGCCACTTGCCTTCCATAGCTGTAGATGCTTCCTGTGCAAAATGCAGGCTACAATACCTCTCTTGTGTTTAATGAGATAATGCATTTAAAATGCATGGTGATTCTTGTCCTTTCCCGTTTATCTGACTCATTTCACTTGGCATGTTACTCTCAAATGCTGTGTTGTCACAAATGGCAATGTTTTATCATTTTTTTTTTATGGCTGAGTAGCATGCCATCGTGTATATGTACTACATCTTTTTTATTCAACCATTGTTCAAAGGACACTTCATATGTGGGATATAAAACAGAAAGCAACAAATGAACAAACAAAACAAATTCATAGATACAGGCAACAGTGTGGTGGTTACCAGAGGGGAAGGGAGCTGGGAGGAGGATGAACAGGGTAAAGAAAGTTAAGTAGATAGTGAAGGTGAGCACACAATGGAATGTACAGGTGATCTATTATAAAATTACACACCTGAGATTTATATAATGTTATTAATCACCCCGACAAATTTAATTTAAAAATGCCTGATGAAGTGATAACATTACCCATCATCATTAAGCTGCACTTGTGCATATGAATAGTAAATAGAGTTTGATTTTACACAAGTTGTAACTGAAAAAGCGATGATTATGAAAAGATATATCAGTTGTACAGCTGCTTTTCAGCAGAGTTCATCATTAGAAAGCATCTATTTCTATTTTCTTTCTTATGTTCTGGTTTGATTTCTGGCCGCTTTGGGTCAGTTTCTCTTTATGTGGCTGCTCTGAGTCCCCTGGGGCTTTGTTCCCAGAATCTTGTCTTCATTCTGCCCAGCCATGACAATCTGTGCCTCTGCTCAGGGCTTGACATTATTGTAAGGAGATCAAATTCTCCCTTCCATACACAACAGAAGGTATCATTCTAGCATCTCCCAAACCTGGCTTTACTAAATAAAAATTTTTTGGCCTCTGTAATAATTTAAAGTTATCTCCCTTTTTTCTTTCAAAAATGTAGCTAACAATAGTGATTAGCTATTCAAGTGTAGCTAATCAAGTAGTGATTCCTATGTGCCAGATACTTGCTAAACATGTCAGAAGTACTAACTCATTATAACATCTCTATGAATACATTCTATATTTTATCTCATACTATCTAATAAAAGAGTAATATGCAAATTGACCATACCTCCACTACACTCTCCAGCCACACCCACCAGCCCAATCAGAGTGAGTCTGCAAATTAACCCAACCAAGATGGCTATGGCCATAGAGAGAGCAGGAGGGAGGCTTGAGTTGTCCCTGGCAATAGAGGAAGCCAAGCTTTCCACACACCTTGGTCTTCCCAGGCCTCTGCTTAAGGCAACAAAGTTTCAATGGCTGTGGGAGCAGAAGGCTTGGCTCAGCTACAGGCTACAAAATTTCAATTGTAGAAGATAAATAAATCTCAGATACCAGGGTCTCTGCTTGGGTCGCTAGGGGGACGTGGCCAGCCTGCAAACCACCACAGATCCCAAGGGAATACCCACCGTGATCCAGGACACTCTTTAGGGAAAATCAGCTGGCCCCCACCCATATACCAGGCCTCTATCCTATCTAATTAAAGAGTAATATGCAGATTGACCAACACACAAGATAACTGCCCCCATGTGGTCAAAAGATCCTGCCCTCATATGGACACAAGATGGCCAACAGGGGAGGGCAGTTGATAGGGACCAGGCCTGCAAGGGAGGACAGTTGGGGGTGAACATGCCAGCAAAGGAGAGAAGTTGAGGGTGACTGGGCCTGCAGGGGAAGGCAGTTAGGGGTGACCAGGCCCACAGGGGAGGGCAGTTGGGGAAATCAGGCTGGCAGAGGAGCAGTTAGTCATCAAACAGGCTGGCAGGAGAGTGATTAGGGGGTGATCAGGCTGGCAGGCAGAAGCAGTTAGAGGCAATCAGGAAGGCAGGCAGGTGAGCAGTTGGGAGCCAGCAGTCCTGGATTGTGAGAGGATGTCTGACTGCCCGTTTAGGCCCCATCCCTCAAGGGTTCCCAGATTGGAGAGGGAGCAGGCTGGGCTGATGGGCCCTGACCCTCCCCCCCCCCCCAGCCCCATGCACAAATTTCATGCACTGGGCCTCTAGTTTTGTATAAAACAGAAACCCAGGAAACAAGACTAAATGACTTACCAAATGTTAGGCAGCTAGTGACTGGAGGAAGCTGGATTCCAAGGCAGAGATTCTGGCTCCAGCCCCTGTGCTTATAACCACTCACCTTTTAATACCTCTGGGCCACCCTCATGAAAACATCTTTACATTTGATGCTGCCAATAAAGGCATTCTAGGCTTAATGAGATGAAAACTGAAGGCTTTAAGAATGGAAGTTTTAGGAAGTTTGGCAAGCAGTTGTGATGTTATTGTCCATGGTGCTAACAGGAATGTGATTCAGAAGGATGCCATTTTGAAACCGTGGTTTCTGTTGCGTTTTGTTTTGTTTGTAGCACAGAGGAAATGAGAGAGTTTTGAGACCCAAAAAGGAGGGGAAGCCAGGAATTAGAGCGAGAAACAGGAGCTGTCAGAGCTGAAGCTGCAGAGCACAAGAGGGAAAGTTGGTTTGGCTTATGGGATCAGTGCATGTTTTGACACCATTGCCCAGAACAAAGCACAGTAAATATCATTTGCGATGAGAACAAGGAGGGCGATGCAGGAGCAGGCATTCGATAAGATGGTATTGGGGAACGAAGGGCATTTGAGCCCATGTCTTCTTGTCTGGGATTTGCTACCTAATTTATTGTAGGATTTTTGCCTTTCTAAATTTGGTGGTGGTGGTGCCTCAGAGGTATACTTTTGGAAGCAGTTAAAACACACTAAGAATGAAATGTCGCCATCAGAGTTATGAATGATCCTGATGAAGATGACAGCTGGGAAGCATCTACAGCCTGAAGCAGCCATTCTGTAAATGTATAGTTTACCACAGAGCCCAGGAATAAAATGGACATGCGCTAATCATAGCAGAAAGCCACCTAAGCAAGGTGAAGTATCATAGAGTGAAACAATTCTTAATAGTAGTGTTAAGAACATAAGGCCCAAACCAACTGGAAGGTAACATATGTTTCTGACACCTGCACTTAATACCTGTGAGTCTTTGAGCAAGTTAATTACGCTTTCTGTGCATCCATTCTCTCACGAAAAAAGGGCAGAAAATACACAAATGACACTTGTTAAGTGTCTGGTCTCCTACACCTAGCACTGGGTAAAACTGAATGACTGATGGGAGCTAAAAAAATATTATCTCTCTACTGGGAAAATGTTACAGATTTCAAAAGGCCCTACTTATATTGATAGTTTGTAAAAACTCAGGAGAGCATGGCATATATTTTCACTTTCCAGAATTGGTGATCATTACAAATTTATTAGAGTTGCTTTGTTTTCTGAATAAAGTCATTAATAATTATGCCTTTCTACCTAATGTTTGGATTAAGAAAATGTACAAGGAATATGGAGTTTCATTTTTTGGGGGCAAGTAGCATAGGCTGAAAGATGAGATAGGGAGACCATCTCTGCCCTATCTTCATTTGGCTTCCATTGCTTTTTGGCAAGTAGAAAGATATTTCAGAATGGCACAAATATGAAAGAATATGAAGCTCCTTGTCCAGCAGCATTTTGTCTGAGGGCAGAAACAAGCAAGATGCCCTTGGGTATCACTGTCTATGTGCTATTAGAGGAAGAATGGAGAAGATGGATGCTCCAAGGAAGTGAGGGAGGACAGTCGGGCTGCTGTTTCAAAAGGAAGCCTCTGTGAACTAATGATTGGAGACTCTACTCCAGGCACCACTATGGGTCAATTTTCAAATGAAATATTTGGAAGGGCCTGGAAGAGTTCAGTACACGATTACTCAGGAAAAATCTATTCAGAATAAACTTTTTTTGGGGATATAATTGTGGTCAGAGAAATGGTGGAGCTGAGGTGAAGTGAAGACTTGAAAAGTCCCCTTTTGATATCTTGGTGGATAAAATGCCACAGTGATGGGATAATGATACAGATAGGCTGAGAAGTAGGCAATTGAAAAATATTTTTATGAAATGCTAAATGATGGTTGATGACAGCATACACTTCCTCAGTAGCAGTGAACTGGTCATATTTAATAACAAAATAGGTTTGCAGAGATGACATAAAGAGTAGTCATGGGCTTTCAAAATTAACATCCAGACACTTCTCTACAATTCTATGCTTTCTTTTTGAGGAATTGTTCATTTAATCGAACAGAAGTCATTTAATAAATGTTACAGGTCACTAAATGAAAGGAAATAGTATGTCTCTAATATTCAGTAATGAAGTCTTTATTGTAACTATAGCTCCCTTAGAATTATGTTAAAAGTGAGAAACTCCTTCAGCCTTTTATTAAAGCTTTAATTATTCAAGGCTAATATTTTGTCAACCTTTTATACTTTGATCTTATTCTACTCTATTGTATCTCCCTGGTCAATGAATTAAATTGCCATAGTGCAATTATGGGCATTTTGGAGAGATAAGTATAACCTTTTGGTTGGTTATGGTCCTTCATTCATTTAGCAAACAGTAAAGTCTCCTTTTGGTTGGGTAGTATGAGGCCTCTGGTATTGAATTGCAATTGATTCAAAGTACTCCTAGTAAACCCATTTCTTTTGACAATGATTGGCTCCTGGGTGTGCATGGGGCCCAGTTCTAGCCAATGAGCTCAATGGGAATTCAGGGAAAGATTTCTCTTCTTGATAGAAGAGATTGTGGGTAGAGGGACAGCTTCTTTTGGCTTCTTCCTCCCTTTGGACACTGCTGTGTGAGCACTTGATGTCTTTAAGGCAATACGTTCAAGAACAGAAGCCGACATGTTGAGGAACATGGAGTGACAGGACTAGGAGTGCTGAGTGCTTGATGGTCAGTGTGCCTGCCTGCCCCTGAATTGCTATTAAAGGATGATGCTTTAAACCACTGTTGTGTGCACTTGTCATTACTTCCTCCTGAACAAATCCTAACAGAAGCAGAAGTCTTACTAATTTTTGTTAGGCCCCAGAATAATTTATTGTGGCTATGCTGGTACAAGGTAAAAAAATCTGTAGATTCTGAAATAGTATACTGTATCAGCTTCCTCCAGAAGTTAATGCAGCCTGTGATGTCGAACTGAGAAAGAAATTCTTGTTTGGCCAATTGAGAGATTGTTTTGTTTATTGTGTTTTCTTGCACACAATTTGTAAATAAATTAATTTGAGAACTCCCTGTTGAATGAATGATTTGCAGATAATATTTAGGCATAAAATAGACATGTGTTTTGCAAGAGTGAAATAAAAAGTAAATGGGATCTGACATCTTTTTTTGGTCATCTGTCACTTTTATTCTCTAAGCCAGTTGATTTATTAAGGCTTTTTGTCCGTAAGCTTATTGTATTGCAGTTTTCACCAGGAAAAAAAAAACTAATTTGAAGGTTCTTGTGGCTGAAGGCACTTTCTGATAGCAGAAAATCAAATAGAACATTGACTTTCATTTAAGATTGTCAGTTTGATTAATAGAATGAAGTTGGCTTAAAACAGACAGGGACAGATAAAAATGATCTATTTTTAACAGGTGGAAGGCATGTGGAATAATGGTTAAATAAAGTACATTTATTTACTATGTTCAGAAATAATATATTTCATTACTTTTGAACACACAGAATTAAAATCAGCTAAGATCTAATTTTACAAAGCAAATTCTCTTTAAATAATGTTGTTTTCATAAGTTTTGAAATCATATACATAATTCTTCCTTGTTCCTTTGGTAGAAATTTTAATTCTTTGAAAATTATTTTTACCTAAATTGTTATTGAAAAAGAAACTGCCTTTTAAAACAATTTTATTTTTAAATTTGTTATAAAATCCTAACTTACAGATTTTACAGATTGCGTAAAAAGTTAATCTTATAGTTAGTAATTTTTCTTTAATCTAGTGCTTATGCAGGCTCTGAGAATCATTTACACAATATTGTTTATTCATCACATGTTCATGGTCTCTCTACTTTGTGCCCTATAGTAGAGGAGAAAGACATACATCAAATAACCAAACATTGATATACAATTAGAATTATGAGACTCTATTATAGGTGTTTTTGAAGAAACAGTTTGTGGATTCTTATCTGGTTTAAAGATCAATAAAATATGAACTGAAATCTAAAAGAAAAACAAAATATTTTATAGGTACCGGTATTACTTTTCTCCAGTAGTTTTCCTCTTGGATGACTCACTGTTGCTAGAGAACTGGTTTGAGCCCTGGATGGGGGGAGGAGGAGAATGAGCAAAATTACAGGGAAGCTTAAAGATAGTTATCTAAAATATTCTAGGAAGGGAGGGTCCCCCAACATCCCCAGAAGAATCCAGAAGAGAAGGAAAAACTCAAATGGCAGGGCTTGGGAAGGAATGTAAATAGCTCATTTCTGTAGTTTTGCATCCAAGAAAACAAAAATCAAGCTATTAATCTTACATGGGAGCATTTTCATTCTATTTCTATTTTATGTCATTCAATCTTTTAGCAACTTGTAGAGTCTCCAATAACTGTTTCAGCGCATTAATTTGAAGGAGTGGACCCAGCACTGTACCTGAAAAAGAGGCAGTATCCAGACCTGAAGATGCTTCCTGTCATCTCTAGCATTCACAGTTCTCTTCCTTGTGCCTGGAACAGGGCCAGGCATATAGTGAGTGTGCAATAAATACCTGCTGAAAGAATAAATGTCATCTAAAAAGTGGAAGTGCCTTCATATGGCTGTACACGTATTAGGAAGGCCATTTCAATGTTGTTTTCTATTTTCTCCTCCATTTAAAGTTCCATCTTCTACATAAAAACACAGAATTTTCCACCATATTGTAAGATTCTGCTAATAAGGACTATGCTTCACTCTTGTTTTTACTGTCAGAGTCTCAGAACATAATGAGGGACAGAGTAGTTACTCAATAAATTTATGCATAAAGACTGAATTTTAATAATGTCTTGGATCAATAATAGTCTGGGCTGTGGGGCCATCTGAATAGGTGTCCTTCCTAATAAGCACCAATTCACTGGACAAGGAAACTTTATCCATATCCCACCCCAGGCCTTCATCACCCTATTGCCTATGTCCATGGGTTATGAATGCATGCACATAACTTCTTTGGTTAATCTCTTCCTGTCCCCTTTCCCACTTCCTTCTGAGATTCCCCACTCTGTTCCATATTTCCATGCCTCTGATTCTATTATATTTGTCAGTTTATTTTGTTCATTAGATTCCACATATAAGTGCAATCATGTGATATTTGTAAGGCTCTTTTTACATAAAAAGTCCCTAGGGTTTGAGTGGGGGTGGGGGACATAACATGCTCTTAGCCTCTGCCACCTTAGTATGAATTAAGAACACATTTGAGCTGAAACAACTTGGAGACCATAATGACATATTATTCACTTAACAGATGAGGAACCTGAAACCCAGAGGGCATAAATAATAGTGCTGATGATGCTGGGGAAAAGCATGGAAAGGGAGACTCTGATAAGATGGTGGACATAGACCAGCATTTTGTTTAGGCTTACTTTCTTTACACACATTTATCATGTGAATTGTGAAATGCCCGCTTCCTTCACAGTTCCAGAAGCAAGTTCTTATTTACACCAGACTTTGTAGGGTTCTTTAGAGACCATCAGAATGCTTTCCTCTGTTCCTAAACTCACCAGCGAACAGGAAGCAAATGTTTCATTGTGGAGAAATGAATACATCCCTGAGGATGAGCAATTTACCCCTTCTCCCTGGTGAAAACAGCCCCTTGGAGCTACTGTGGCATCCAGGGCACCAGGGAGCCTGTGTGTTTATTTCGTTTATTGGTTGTATTTGCTAAATTCCGGTCTCTAATGAGCTAATAGAACTTGGATGCACATAAAGTTCATTTATTTCCTTTGATAGACTTACATATTTATAGGAAAACAAACCACTCCAAGCATTGAAAGAACAGTCATGCAGCTGCTTAAAATCTTTTAATTATGATAAAAACAACTCTTAGTTTTAAATCAGGGAAACAGTGTTAAGTGGAAAACTGAAAGTTCATGTCTGACAAACGTATTTTCCTAAACAGATTGAGTTCTATTTTACTAGTGTTTTAAATTTCATTCATAGATTTAAAAAAACAATTCTGACCTAAGTAGCTTCTTTCAGAAACATCCAATTGCTAGCATTTGAGTTTTAAATAAAAATGAGAGGCTTTTAAAGTTAAAAATTATTACAAACAAAGGCTAAATTTCTTATTGTAGGACACAAAGAAATATATGTAATCAGACAAGTAAATTTATTTCAACAATATAAATTATAGTTTCAATCCCAAGTTAGTTTACATAAATATTCTTTGTTAGAAAATACCAGTTTAGTTAGATTAAACTGATAGAAAGTTTGCACTAAGTCTTTGTTTTGGTTGTTAACTGACTTGAAATTAGGCAAAAATAAACAAACAAACAAACAAACAAACAAATAAATAAATAAATGTTAACTTTCTCATGTCTCCAGCAGGATTTGTATGATGTTTCATACATGCCTTATTAAGTGAATTTAGTCATTTTAAGTTCCCAATTTTAGAATCGAAATGTGTTCTTCAGATTCCCTGATGCTGCTCAGTGCTAACTTGGAAAATATGTCATGAAGGTAGAAAATATTTCAAAAGAATAAAACCCTCCCAAATGAGTCTAGGACACAGTGCTCTAAGCATGATAGAGAGGTGTTGAGATTCTATAATCTTTGTTGTTCCTTTTTATCCTCCTGTTCTCATTTGTACCTTGGGAGTAAAAACAACTGCTTTAGGAAAGAAAAATCAAACCATCCTCTAAAAAGTATTTGAAGTTACTTTTTCAAATAAAAAGGAAAAGAGAAATGCTCTTTTTTAAACAGATTTTTTTGATTGACTTTTGAGAGAGAGAGAGAGAGATAGAGAGAGAGAGAGAGAGAGAGAGAGAGAGAGAGAGAGAGAGAAATGTCCCTCATTGGGGATTAAGCCCAAACCCTGGGCATGTGCCCTGACCAGGAATCAAACCAGGAACTCCTTGGTGCACAGGATGATGCCCAACCAACAGAGCTATACCAGCCAGGGTGAGAAGTGCTCTTTTAAAAAACCTAGCTTTTGGAGAAACCAAGATGGTGGCATAGGTAAACACCTAAACTGCTGCCTCACACAATAATTTCAAAACTACAACTAAAAGACAAAATGGACATCATCCAAAATCACAGAAAGGCTGGATGAGTGGAAATTCTACAACTAGAAGGAAAGAGAAAAGCACACTGAGACTCAGAGGAGCTTCAGAAGGCAGAAGTACAGAGGCGTGAGCAGAGAGGGCTGGCAACTGAGTTCGGGGGTGTCTTTCTCAATCAGGAGGGAGATAAAAGTTCCCAACTGCTCTGAACTCCAGTTTTGCGTGAGATTCTGGGGACCCAGACTCATTTAGGGAGAAAATGGACTATCTGGCAGTGGGTGAAACTCGAGGGCAGCTTTCTCTCAGAGGTGCTTGCAGCAATTATCTCAGGACACTGAGACCCAGGGGGCCTCTTAGTGCAGGGCTGATGGAAAGCCATTGCTCTTTGCTCTGCCTTGAGACTCCACCCCATCCAAACTGAGCACAGAGGCTTTTACATATGAAAGGCCTGGTCCTTTGAATTCTAAACTTACATAACAAACTATAGCTGAGTCACTGAGACCCAGAACATCCAAAAGAAGGCTTAAGGCCCCACAGCTGCTTGCATTGCTTCACAGCTGGGCCTCATCTGGGGACCTCCAAAACCCAAACAAAGAAGAGGAATCTGCAGATCTCTCCATAGCACCCTGCTAGGTGGCCTCAGGCAGAAGCTAAATTAGCACCTTTTTGGAGATCCAAGAGCCAGTGTACCCAGGGGTCAGAGTGGACCAACCAGAATACAACTCCTCAGATCCATAAGGGACACACTCAGGGGGTAGATTCAGTGAGCACCAAAGCCCCACTGAAGCAAGTCTTGTCTCATAAAGGTGGATCCAGCACAGAAGTTCTCCCACTGTAAATACAGCTGATCCTCACAGCTAATTGACCTGGAAGTTAACTCCTCCCAGTGATACCAACAACAATCAAGGCTTAACTACAAGACTGTGTACACAGCCCACAAAGGGGTGCACCAAGAGTGTCCATCTTAGGTAACTGGGGAGGCTGAGCCACTGGACCATATAGGATACCTAGCACACAAAGCCACTCTATCAACTTAGGGAAGCAGCCAAAATGCAGAGACAAAGAAATAGGTCACAAATGGAAGAAAGTAAACAACTGGATATAGAGTTTAAAACCACAGTTAAAGGGTTTTCAAGAATTTTCTAAAAAGGGCTGATAAATTTAGCAAGACCTTTGAGGATATGAAAAAGGACCAACTAGAAATTAAGCATACACTGACTGAAATAAAAAAATAATATACAGAGATCCAATAGCAGACTAGAGGATTGCAAGAATCAAGTAAAAAAATACCCAGCCAGAAAAGCAAAAAGAAAAAAGAATCCAAAAATATAAAGATAGTGTAAGGAGCCTCTGGGACAACTTCAAGTGTACCACTATCAGAATTATGGGGATGCCAGAAGAAGAGAGAGAGAGAGAGAGAGAGCAAGATACTAAAAACCTATTTGAAGAAATAATGACAGAAAACTTTCCCACCTGGTGAAAGAAATAGACTTACAAGTCCAGGAAGCATACAAAACCCCAACCAAAAGGAACCCAAAGAGGACCACACTAAGACACATAATTAAAATGCCAAGAGCAAAAGACAAAGAGAGAATATTAAAAGCAGCAAGAGAAAAACAGTTACTGGCAAGGGAGCACCCATACGATTGTCATCTGATTTCTCAACAGAAACTATGCAGGCCAGATGGGAGTGGCAAGAAATATTCAAAGTGATGAATAGCAAGAACCTATAACCAAGATTACTCTACCCAGCAATGCTATCATTCAGAATTGAAGGGAAGATAAAGAGCATCACAGATAAGAAAAACTTAAAGGAGTTCATCACCATCAAACCAGTATTATATGAAATGCTGAAGGATATTTATTAAGAAGAGGAGGAAGAAGAAAAAGGTAAAGATAAATATTATGAACAACAAATACATATCTATCAACAAGTGAATCTAAAAATCAAGTGAATAAAAAATCTGGTGAACAGAATAAACTGGTGAATATAATAAAATCAGGGGCATAGAAAGGGAGTGGACTGACAATTCTCAGGGGGAAAGGGGTGAGGGGGGTGCAGGAAGAGACTGGACAAAAATCATACACCTATGGATGAGGACTGTGGTTGGGCAAAGGTTGTGGTGGGAACCAGGTGGAGGGGAACGGGGGGCGGGGAGGGAAGAGGAAAAATTGTAATAATCTGAACAATAAAGATTTATTAATAAATAAATAAATAAATAAAAATAAAAACATAGCTTCTGAAATACTAACTAGTAATAATAATAATCTTCATACTAAAAATCAAATATTTAATCTCAAAATTCTACTTTTACACTTTAACTGTTTTCTACTTAAAGAGTAAATTGCCATGGAAATTAGTTTCTATAACATGATATACATTTTAGAAAGTTAAATGTTGTTTTCTCTCCCCATCCCTCTTCCATCCTTCTTCCTAGTTTTGCAGAAACAAAACTCAATGCTGAGGGGCACTTAAAGAATTAAAAATATTTTTTCCACTTAAATTCATGGCTTCTTAATATGTACCATAAAGTATATTTGACACTAGTTTAAATCACATATTGCTCGATGTATTTCAGTTTTACATATCCCTCCAAATGACCACTGGGAAACAGTGCAAGCCTGTGAGGCCAGGTGCAGCTGTGATAACACTGGAGTATTTGTTTCTATTTCCCTCTGAACCTACAGAATTGCAGGTTGTAAACTGAGCTCACTTCCAATTCAGTGAGCTCACGGGTTTCTTATTCCTTCATTGAGTACATTCCTCGGACTTCTTGAACACCTTTTCTGTGTCAAGCATCCTGTTAGGCACTGGGAAC
>PVJN01059094.1:0-11969 GCA_004026805.1 Lasiurus borealis | reverse complement strand
CCAAGTTGGGGGTGAGCAGGCCATCAGTTGAGGTCAGTTGGAGGTGATCAGGACAGTGATGGGGGCAGTTAGGGGTAATCAGGCTGGCAGGGTGCATTTGGGGGTGAGCAGGCTGGCAGACAGAGTGGTTAAGGGCAATCAGGCAGGCAGGCAGGCAGGTGAATGGCTGGAGCCATCAGTCCTGGATTGTGAGAGGGATGTCCAACTGCTGGTTTAGGCCCGATCCCTGTAAACTGGCAGTAAGACATCCAGACACCTTTTGAGGGATCCCAGATTGGAGAGGGTGCAGGCTAAGCTGAGGAATACTACCCTCCTACCCCCTGTGCATGAATTTTGTGCACTGGGCCACTAATTTAAAAATAAAATGATGACTGGAAATACAGGATGTTCAAACCAGTTTTGATAAACAATGTAACAGTTTTAAAGTACTTCCTGAACTAATCAGACTCAGAACATAAGTGAGAGGTTATTTCTGGGTTGTTAATTACAGGATAAAAACCTCATGAAAAGTGAGGGTTATCATTTTTTATTGAATACTAGAGGCTTGGTGCATGAAATTCATGCACGAGAAGGGGATGTCCCTCAGCCTGCCTGTGCTCTTTTTCAGTCCTGGACCCCTCGCTCTTTACCGCCTGTTTGCTTGCTGCTCCCTACTGCTCAGTTCACTGCTTCTTAGTGCTGCCGTGAAGGCTCCCGCCACGGCCCCTGTACTTACCAGCTGTGAGCCCAGCTTCTAGCTGAGTGGTGCTTCCCCTGTGGGAGTGCACTGACCAGCAGGGGGCAGCTCCTATGTTGACCATCTGCCCCTTGGTGGTCAGTTAATAACAACCAGTCATTGCACAGTTTGGTCGATTTGCATATTAGGGTTTTATTGTATAGGATAGGATATTAAATGTGAATTGTAAATGAAAAATAAAATTTAAAAAAGAACCAAATAAAATTTTAGATCTGAAAAAAAATTTTTTTGGAAAAAATTTTAATATATATATATTTTTTTAATTCTCACCTGAGGATGTGAGAGAGAAACATCCATGTGATGGAGAAATACCAGGAGGCTGCCTCAGCACCTGCTGGCCCATAGGATCTACCCTAAACCTAAGTATGTGCCCTAACCTAGAATCCACCAGGAAATCCTTTGGTGTAAAGGTTGAGACTCCAATGGAGACACCTGGCCAGGGTAGATCTTAAAAAGTTTTTTTTTTTAAATGTACCTCCAGGCCCTGGTCGGTGTGGATCAGTAGTTAGAGTGTCCTCCCATGCACCAAAGGATCATGGCTTTGATTCTAGGTGAGGCCACATACACAGGCTGTGGGTTCCATCCCTGTCGGATTGCTTGGGCCACTGATTGATGTTCCTCTGTCTCTTTCCCTCTCCCTTCCTCTCTCTACAATCAATGAAAAGAACATATCCTTGCTGCTCAGAAAGTGACCCGGGACCGTTGAGGTCCGTGTGCTCTAGGCCTTTGGCGGGAGCTGGGGTTCCATTGCCCGCATAGCCAAGTCCGACCCCCACTGCCCCTACTCCTCCATCGAGGACGATTCAACTGTGGCAGCTGCGTGGCCTCCGCCAGTGCACACATCGCATGGGCAGCTCGCCAGGCCTGGCTGCTCACAGTCACCCCGGGAGGCGGATTTCTGGGTTCCCAGGGAGAGCGGGTCTGGGAGGGAAAGCACTTCGCTCTGCCTCCCTTCGGGGCTCCAGGGCCGGAGCGCGGAGCGCCTGTCCGGTGCCAGCTCAGAGGGGGAGCTGCCCCAGGCAGGCCCCTAGCTGGGTGCTGAGAAAATGAAACTGAGCCCTTCCTCCTTGAACCCCGTCATCTTTGGGGTAGAAAGGGACAGATGGAAGTCTCCGCAGCCTTCCTGGGCATCTCTAAGTGGAGATGTTATTTTTTTTTTCCAGTGAAAAGTTTGTGTAATCAATATTATGTAATCATTGTGATTACACAATAACCTGCATTGACTTATCTGCTGGGATGTTTGTGCTTTAGGGCATGTGAATGCATTTTATTTGTCGCAGCCTCACCTTCCCCTCCAGCCCCCATCGTGCAGCATGAAGTCACACCCACCGGCTCCAGCTGGTCATTACTGTGAAGGTGTCCTGGATAAATTTGCATATTCTTCCATTTTATAATATATATATATGTAGATTACGTGCCAAGCAATGGTCTAGGGCTTTATATAACTCGTCTCATCTAAACTTCCCAGTAATCCTGGGCAAAAGGTCATATTACACCCTGTTTTATGGGTGAGGAAGCTGAGTTGCTGTGTTAGTTTCCTAGGTCTGCCATAAAATCCCACAAACCGGTGGCTTCATGTAGAAATGTGGTTCTGGAGGCCAGAAGTCCGAAATCAAGGTGAGAGCAAGACCCACCTCCCTCGGAAGGCTGTAGTAAGGATCCTTCCTGGTCTCTTTCAATTTTCGGTGGCTCCCTGTAGCATTTGTCCAGTCTTTGTCTCCATCTGCCCGTGGCCTTCTCATTTTATAGGATACCAGTCATTGGATGTAGGGCCCACCCTAACTCCAGTATGATTTCCTCTCTACCTCTTCAAGTAATTGTATCTGTAAAGACCCTATTCCCAGGTAGACGTAAACGTTGGAGGACAGAATTCAACCCCCTACACTCGCCTAAGTTCAAACAACTAGTAAATGGAAGAAGGGGATTCAAATCCAGTTGTAACATGCTTTCCTTGCACATTCAAGCTTTGTGTACCCAAGTGCCAGCTATTTCCAGACACCCACCGAGAGGGAGTCGCAGAGCACACAGAGTTCACTGAGGATCTCAAGACACGCTTCAGAGAAGTCTGTATTGCACTCCAGCAGTTCCGCCAATAATCTGAAAAAGTGCTGCCTCCCCAGTTCTTTTCACTCGGCGTTGCTCTGGGGCCCGAGTCTCCTCAGCGTCTCTCTTGTCTGTTGGGCAAAGCAACTTGGCAAACACCTGGGTTACCTGAGTTTCCCTTATGGCGTTTCTTTCCCGGCAGAGACCTATGACAGCTTTATTACAGACGCATCCATGGCTCCTCTCAAATAAAGATTTCTCTGTGCTGTCACACACGTTCCTTTATTTAGAAAGAAAATGTATTTCAAATAATGCAGAAATTTGCAAAGGAGAAGTCTCCCTCCGCTCCAATTCTGTTCCCCTCAAAAAGCCAATATAAATATAAACTGCGATTCCTGTAAGTTGAAAGAACACGTGAAGACCTGTAAAGTTGGTTAGCAGCCCCTGGGCTCCTGTCTCCACCATTCCTTCCTTGTCTGCTTCATTGCAACCAGACTGTCCCACACAGGACCTTTGCTCCTTCTACTTTGCCCTAGATCAGTTCTGATCAGTATTTTGTGAGGAGCACCATCCTGAAAGAGGCCATCACCAAATTATTATTTTCTTGGTACAATTTAGAGCTGAGAGAGACCATTTAAGACAATACTGTGAGGTGCTTTAAAATGAGACTGTAATAGTCAACATATTTGGTATTTATGAATGAATCAAGTAATATTAAATCTCTCACTTTACTGAAAATCTGGGTCATTCAACTCTTGTCTCAGCAGAACTCTTTGTTTTCCCTGGATGCCTAGCAAAGTTTTTACATCAATTATGAGGTCAAAAGAAGAAGGCAAAGGCAGCTGAACCAATATCTGTTCTTAGGAAGCAGATTTTGACCAAGAGAATTTGAGATGATTCTCCATTTCATTGCCTCCGGGAAAAAACACACACACACAGATTTACAAACTGAGGGAGAATGTTCAACACAGAAGGAAAGAAATGTCCTGACAACCTGTGTCGCTTGGCGGGTAGTAGCAAATGGAAACGATGTGGATGAGCGACTCCCCGAGAAGTTCCCTGGAGAGGGGGCTGTTAACCTAGCTTAGTCCCAGATGCCCACACCAGCATGCATCACCGGGGTATACAAGAAGGCTGAGGTAACCTAAACGTGAGCTCCCCAAGGGCAGAAATCCCCTCCGTTTTATTTATTTATTTTGTATGTATTTTTTATTTATTTCAGAAAGGAAGGGAGAGGGAGACAGAAACATCAATGATGAGAATCACTGACTGGCTGGCTGGCTCCTGCAGGCCCCCACCGGGGATCAAGCCTGCAATACAGGCATGTGCTCTGACCGGGAACCGAACCATAACCTCCTGGTTCGTAGGTCCATGCTCCATCACTGAGCCATTCCGGCTGGGCAGCCCATCGGTTTTCCATTTTCCACTGTCTCCACAGCAGCTAGCGCACTGTTAGCACAGAGTGAGTCCTCAAGAAAGTATTTTGAAAAAGGTAGCAACACATGAGTAGCTCGTGAGCTCCTGGTAATGGAACTGTTCTGTATCTGCACTGTGGTGACCACACAAATCCATACGTGTGATAAAAACCGCACAGAACAAATCATGCAAATGAATTCATGTAAGACTGATGACATCAGATTGAGGCTGGTGGGTGCACCCATGTCAACGTCCTGGCTGTGGTAATGTACTCCAGTCATGCAGGATGCTACCATTGGGGGAAACTGGGTGCACGGTATATGAGATCTCTTTGTTATTTCTTACAACCGCATGTGGATCTATAATTATTTCCAAATAAAAATGACAGAAGAGGAGAAACAATCTCAGATTGCTGTTGCTAATCTAAAATCTAGTAGGGTGGAGGTTAAGATGGACTATGGCTTTGAAAAGCTGTACTCGGTTGAAGAGAGGCCACCGAGGGAGGGGGCACACTAACCAAAGAGACAGACACTTGTGTGGACGCTCAGGGGTGGAGCTCACCCGAGGGGGAGAAAAAGAGGAGAGAGGGCTGTGAAATTATTGCCGCAGTTCAGTACTGTCTACCTGGTCAAGGCAGGGGAATGAATAGTGGGTCTCAAGACACAAAACCCATTAAGAAATAAATGTAAGACTGCATTAAAACAGGGAAGACTTGTAGCAGTAACACATGTTAAACAAGCTAAGAACCACCCCAGATCGCCAACTGGGTTTCATGATGCTCACCATCAGGGAGGCGAAAGATGATGATTCAAAATCTCAGATTTCCCCAAGAGGCAACTCCCCACATGTCTGTTTTTTAAAACATAATTTAATTTTCTTTATTTCAGAGAGGAAGGGAGAGAGAAACATCAACAATGAGAGAGAATCATTGATCGGTTGCTTCCTACACGGGGATCGTACCCACAACTCGGACTCGTGCCCCAAAGGGGAATAGAATCTTGACCTCCTGGTTCATAGGTCGAAGCTCAACCTCTGAGCCATGCCAGCCCAGACCCCCATGTTTGTTTTGATATTCCCTTACCCCACCTTGATGATGATTAGCAATAAAAACATTACAATTTAAGATGCCAAATAAGAGGGGGACTGGGATACAGTTTCCCACTTCAGTTTCCTTAGGAAGGAAACCAAGGAATGAAGAGAGCGCCGCTTTAAAGTTAAAACAGAAGGAAGGGAAAAAGAGAGGCAGCATGTTGCACTTCCACAATCTGCAGAGTTGAAGACTTCCTGAAATATCGATCAGACTCATGACTGTTTTCTCTGGAAAGAGGACAGACAGCTGCAATGCAGTCCCGGGAGACAGTGGAGAAAGCGAAGGGGGTTTGTTCGGTAGGCTGGAGTCCCAGATTTGCACGTATTGATTTGACACTAAAGTTTTAGTATCAAAGGGGAAAAAAAGAATCCTAGCGGGGCTTTTACAAGAAATATTTTTTTCTTTACCCTCAAAAGAGAAGTACTGTTTTAAAGGAATCTGCTTAAAAACAAGCATATAGTATATCTGCTATCTGCTATGGTAAGCACTTTAAGAACCTAAACAAGAATAAGACAACTCCTGACCCTAACGGATCTATAAATTGTTACTGCTATTTTGGGACCATTTAAGAATTGTTTGAAACACAGCATTTTCTTTTCTGATGCAGGTCAATCACCAGCACTTTGTTTTCTGATGTAACTGAACCAATTAAGTTACAATTACTGATATACAAATCTAAATAGATCTGCATCCCCCAAAAGAGTGTAGAGAATCAAATTCATCTCAAAGTGGGATCTATTTATTCACCCAGTCCTCTGAACCTGGGTAGAAAAAAAAATGCGATTCTGTTAAATGGTCCCTAAAGTCAAAGAGAAGGCACATACTAGACAGGATTTGTGCAATAATTTTACTGCATAAGAAATCAGAGATTGCATAAATCATTAGGTCAACAACATACATAGAAGAATGAAACAAAACAAACATGATTATTCTGAGCAAATACAATAAAAAAATAATCCAATTCTCAAAAATAACACAAACTCCCCATATGTGTGGCTTCTTTTCAGAGAAAATACATATCTTGCTTTTTCTGAATATAGTGATGACTGGGATTCCCTTAAGCCAGATGGTAAACTGCTTTACAGCTAAAAACATTACAAAAAAAGCAACTTACATAGATGTGTAGCCCTCTTAATACTGGATATAACAAATAAAGACACCAGGCTGCCTGCTTTTGCCTACAGCATAGCTTGGATGTTTTTATTAATAGTAACAACTCATGTAGAAGGCTACATAATTTCTTCTGTTATGAAACTACAGGAGTTGGAGAATCCAAAAAATATTGCAGGAGTGAACTTCTTCCTATGAAGGAAAAAGTATATAAATGTACTAGATGTTAACATTTTCATTCTTCAATTATTTGCCCTGTTCAAAACATAAAAGTACACATAAATATTTCCTTACATATGAAGATCATACTATATAATTAAAAAAAAAAAGACTTAGGAACCCCCAAATCGTATTTCACCCTTTGTTGTCATTAAATAAAATGCCTAATATACAGACACATTTGATATTTATATAAATTGTAGGAATAAGCTTGTCATTTCCTGTTCACAGCCGATGTTTAATAAGTGCTAGTCTACATAACACCATTCACATCCGAAAGGCAGGGTTAATTCTCATGTAAGTTGCTCCAGATAATATTTTTCTCTTTTTTTCTTTTTAACTAAAAAAAGATTTCATTCTGGAAATTCTGGGATTTATATTTGAATGGTCTGAAAAAATACAACTTCAATGCAAAACCCACATTGCGTATTCAAGAGTATACTGCTGGTGCTGTCATCTTTTTGCATGTCTTTGTTTTCATAGGAAGAAAACCGAATAAGAATAACATGTAAGATTTTTAGATGTTTCAACATAACCACATAATATTAGTGATATGCCTCATGCACACAAACACACGCCAAATGGAAGAAAAAGGATCAGACATCTTTCTTTTGCATTTGTTCCAGCTTTCGTCGTAGGAGACCATAATTCTCTTTAGTTCCTGGTGCCCTGGGGTCAAGCTGCAGAGAGATTTCATAGTGTTTTTTGGCCAAGTCTAGATGCCCCCAACGATGATAGAGCACAGCTGAAATAGCAAGAGATGCGTTTCATTGGGAACGCTCTGAATAACTCGCAGTGTTCCCAACTACCTCTACAAAGAAATATTAAAGAGCCTCTGAAACTGCTTTCAAAAATCAGTGTTTAAAATAATATTGCTTGTACCACAAACTTTATTTATTGTAATCACACTCCCCCGTGATTTTCCGTTGAAACACCCACACAGTCAGTCCTGGAGGTCTTCGTATCATTAGGCATGAGCCATCTCCCTACAGCAGTGGTCGGCAAACAACGGCTCTCGAGCCACGTGCCGAGGTTTGCTGCTCTGTTGACTAGTGAGTTTGCCAACCACTGACCCAGAGTTTCGATTCCAATAATTACAGGCTGTTGTTCCTTGTGATAAAGTCCCTATCCCAGTGTTGGCAAACTCATTAGTCAACACAGCGGCAAATCACGGCTCGCGAGCTGCAAGTGGCTCGCAAGCTGCAGTTTGCAGACCACTGCCCTACAACGGCATTATTACATAAAAAGTAAAAGGAAGAGTGCGTTAAGTTTCTCAATCCGGCCATGAAATTTCCAGGAAGCCAGGCTGAATAGCTAGGGAGGGACTCCCTCATTGCTCAGAGCCCTATTTACTTTACATAAAGATCCACTCTGCGCACCCCCTCCCCCGCCCGTCCCCCATGCAAATACAGTGGTACCTCGAGATACGAGTTTAATTCGTTCTATAACCTTGAGGCGTGGGAAACTATGAGACGCTCGAGTCTCGGTAAACTGGTGGGTCGTGTGCAGCCGGCCGATCCGTGCAATTACTCCTATCTCAAATGTTGCTTGTATTTCAAAGCAAAAATCACTCACTCGATGGTTCGTATCTCAAAAAATCCCATATGTTAGGGCACTTGTATCTCTAGGTACCACTGTAATAGCTTGTTTGTTGCCAGTTGAAAATAAAGGAACTCTTATCAAGGTCTGACCCTAGAGTGATAATTAATGTAAATCTAATTGTTAGGATGGCAAGCTTCTGAAGATTGTAATGATTTTGTAGGTAAAACCAACTTGCTAGATGGGCAGAAGAGCAACTATGCATGACTATAGAGTCTAGGGAACAAATTTGCTGAAAAAAATAGTCACATGATTGAGCATTTAAACATCAACCTATTGTGCTCTAAAAAATCTTATTGAGATGTATAATGGAAGAAAGGCATACTAGGGAACAAATCTTTGCAAATGCATTTCTACTTAAGGCAAAGGAGAATGTAAGAAAGTGGAGCACAGGCTAGAATGGAAGGTCCACTATGCAAGACGGGAAAAGGCTGTCCATTAGACAGCAAAATCTCACAGCGCATCTATTTAACATTCCTAAAATCCTTCACATAAAGAAAGAGAATCTGAGTTTCATCATCAGAGTGAATGATTTTGGGGACTGTTCTGGTCATATAATTAAGATCTGTAAATATGACTATTATTTACCTCCCATTCTATCTAATAAAAGAGTACTATGCCAATTGACCACTCCAACACACAAGATGGCTGCCCCATGTGGACATGAGATAGCTGCCATAGATGGCATGTAGGGGAAAGCATTTGGGGGGGATCTAAGCCTGCAGGGGAGGACAGTTGGGAGTGCCAGGCCTGTGGAGGATGGCAGTTGGGGGTTCCAGGCCTGCAGGGGAGGAGAGTTGGGGGGATCAGACCTGCAGGGGAGGGCAGTTAGGGGCAATTGGGCCAGCAGCCGAACAGTTAGGCATCTATCAGGCTGGCCGGGGAGTGGTTAAAGGGTGATCAGTCTGGCAGGCAAGTGAGTAGTTGGGAGCCAGCAGGCCTGGATTGTGACAAGGATGTCCGACTGCCCATTTAGGCCCAATCCCATCAGGTCCCAGATTGGAGAGGGTGCAGGCTTGCCTAGAGACACCCCCGCCCCCCGCCCATGCACAAATTTCATGCACCAGGTCTCTAGCTTTATATAATGACTTCTTAAAACACATACACACACACACACATTTTGAAAGGATGATACAGGCTAGATTTGAAAAAACTACTCTTCCAATATCAGTTTTACAGAAATACACCCATTCCATCAAAATTACACAGACTTCCCATATGATTCAAATTGAAAAATTTCCTTACCCAAATTGCCATGGTAACTTGCACTATTTGGATGAGCTTTAATTGCTTTGAGGAATAACGCTTCAGATTCCTACAAAATGAAATACATAAAAAGGTAATGCACACAATACAAAGCCAGTGCACAGTTTTATTGCCTATGGTTTTTGAACCCTTAACATGCTGTCTTGGTACCACTTCATCCTTCTTCCAGGGACACTGGGAAGCCCAGCACAGCCACACCCTGTTGAGAAGAGGCTTGGAAGGACCATCGGGGAAGCGTGTGACAGGGCAAAGGTGACAGGGTCATAGTGAGTGCAGTGGGAGCAATGGAAAGCGATGGTGGCTGAAGAGAGAAAATGTATATGCTAATGAGCTCTGCCACCTGCCTTCATGAAGTGGCAGGAATTCTGTGACGTCAGGCAAGGAGCAACGCTCAGGGTGCAGTGGAGGGCAAGGGAAGGTCAAAAGACTGAAAAGGGCTGGACTGTGGAAGACACCTAGAAAGTGCCATTTTCTTTTCTTCTGAAAGTGTCATTTTCAGTCGGCATCAAGGAAATCATTTCCAGGGGACTCAAGGTAGGAGTTGGGGCTCTTTGAATCTCCCCAACAGCCCCTTCCGCTGGAAAAAATGAGCAGAGAGAATGAGGGAGAGGCAGCCGCCCGTCACCTCAGCCATCGCAGTATTGCCTAGGACCATGACCAAATGCCCTCGATGGGCGTGAACTGATCTTTCTATAGATTTGCATTTCTCTCACACAGAACTTACTTCCAAATGGGGTCAGAAGCAGCATGGCCAAGTGTTTGCTTCCCTGATCATTACTGGCCGTGGCTGGCTGGCTGGTCCCCTTCTACCCAAGTGTGGAGAAAGAAAGATGCCCGATGGTCCTCACTGACACCTGCCGAGGACAGCTATTCCCGCCACCTACCTCCTATTTCTGAAGGGCCCTGCGCGCTCTCGTCAGTTTGGGGACAGGTCTGCCCCTTCTATCTGTGCCCTGGGCGGGTTTTCCCAGGTGGGCTGCCCGGACCTAGCACTTTATAAAGTGTAAGCAGTCTAGTTCCCTTGCTCCGTGATGGCCTGTGGCACTTCCCAGGCTGTGGAAGTGTGTGGATGCTTAGGGACCCAGGTAACATGCTGATTGACTTATGCCAAGGAATAAATAAATAAACTCACATTTAAAAAAAAAAAATCAGGGGTATTTTTTTCATCCACAGAAAGGGAAAAGAATATTATTTTCTGAAGTGCATTAGACAAGATGTACTTAACAAAGGTTTGGGGCAACAAGTGAGACAGAGAAAGGTCTTACAAAGGAATAGGCAAGGGTCTTTATGTCTAGGGGGAGCGGACGGGGCAGTCAGAGGTCAGTTCAGCCACAATGGCTGGCAGGGCAGCACCCTTAAACCACGGACAGAGCTTCACAAGGGACATCCTGGAGCCGGCTCCAACCAGGGCCTGATGCAGGCAGTCCGGAGTGAAGACGAAACCACAAGTCACATAGGGAGTGAGCAGTTCCCTCTAATTTGCCTTCCTTTCTTCCCATTCGTCCCACACAAAAGTCTCTGTCTGGTGGTGACTTGGGGGACACAAACTCAACCTCTGCTATTCTTCCTTTGAAGCTAAAAGAAGGCAAACCTCAGGATCAGAGCCCTGGCCAGCAATAGTCCCTACCTGAGATTTGGAAAAATTATTTTATTTTCAGTTACCTTGTTTTATAGCAATACCATGTTTCCACTTTAATACATTTTTCTGTGTTAAAAATTTAAATAAAGATAATTAAGTAAATAATTTAAAAAAGTAATATGTAGATGTGGCCAAAGAAATTCATGAAGATGTGGCATAAATGTCTGGAATTGGGGGAAACTGCTCTGTAAACATAATCTGTGGAACAGGCAATATAGAAAGAGGAATTAGCTCAAGAGACGATATTTTAAGCACTAAAATATAATTCTTATATTTTTGCTGGGCCACATTAGCCATAAATTGGAAATTAAATTGCAATAAGTAATATCAAATCTAATTGGCTTTAAATGATCCTTAGAATTTCATTTAATAATCATTGAGCTAAAATTATTGTATATACTAGTGTGCATATATATATATATATATATACACCCCATTCAATAGCTATAAATTACCTTCTTGTGCATTTTTTCCCATCACCATTTCTATTGTACAGATGAGTAAAATAAGGATTGGTTAAGTGACTGCTGTTAGATAAAAAGAGCTGCTCGCATAAACAGATGTCCTATAATCACAGGGGTATAATAACGGGAACACTCACTCCGCACATCAAAGTCTCAACAGAGATTCTGGAAACTTAAATCTTTCAGAGTCAAATGGGAGACACATTCAGCCATTTCACAATTACTACTGGGGCTCTTAATAAATGCCCATTAGCACACTGGGCATCAATGGAGATGGAAAAATAAGACTGAAGACTCTGATCTTAGAAAGGCTCCATGCTGCCGAGACCGGTTTGGCTCAGTGGATAGAGCGTCGGCTTGCGGACTGAAAGGTCCCAGGTTCGATTC
>PVJN01059093.1:0-11969 GCA_004026805.1 Lasiurus borealis | reverse complement strand
CTGCTCCGGGCAGATATAACTGTCCCCATGAACATGTCTTTATTTCTACTCTGAATTTCACTGACTCTGTTCCCTGAGTGCTGGACACTGAGTTGTGTGTAAGATGATACGCATACCAGCCTGCTCACGTCTGCACTGAGGGGCAAGATCTAGCGTGGGCTCTGGCATTAACAGCTGCTGCTAAAGTGGTTTATTTGTCTGATTATTCATAGGCCTTTCTTGGCTATGTGTGCCATTAGCATGCCTGTGCTCCAAAGAATCCTAGTGATAAAACCTTTTCACGGGTCTGCGATCTACTGCATCAGCAACTCCTTTTGCTTCACCTGAGAGCAAAGCTCAGCTGTCGGAAGGAGGTTGTATAGTACCTGCCAGGTCCTAGGGCCTGTGTCTGTCCAGCCTGATCCTGGCCTCCCGGGTCCTCACTCAAACCCATTGCTGTCAGCAGTGCCCCTGGCTTCTTGGTACATTAGGAACCGTCTAGACACTGTTTAGAGATTGTGAGCCTTTGGTCACAATTCCTTAGTGTTTACATGAACTATTTGTTCTTTGCTTAATGTTTCCTTTCTCCTATTATTTAAGACATTTCCAGATGACCTATGAGGGGGAGGGGAAAGAAAAATTGAGTGCATTAGAGGTTTTTTTTGTGTGTTTTCTTATTTGTTTTTGTGCGCGCGTGCGCGTGTGTGTGAGTGTGTTAAATAATAAAATTATACAGTATTCAGGGAATTTTATATATTTCCCTTGGAACTACACTTTACAAACTTTAACAGCTCCCCACTCTTTTTCTCAAGAACATCTAGAATTGTGGTAAAAAGAATATGAACAAATTGGCAGAGTGGTCTGCAAACTGCAGCTCACAAGCCACATGAGGCTCACGATCCACCATTTGCCTCTCTGGTGACTAATGAGTTTGCCGACCACTGACCTAGACTCTCCATTCCAATAATTACAGGCTGCTGTTGTTCCTTGTGATTAAGCCCCTATCCCAGTGGTCGGAAAATTTATTAGTCAACAAAGCGGCAAACCGAGGCTCTCGAGCCCCAGTTTGCCGACCACTGGTCTAAGACATCATGCTATTTCATTCTTGCTGAACATCCCTTATGTGGATGAGTATATTAGCCTCACATGTCCAAGGTGAAAAAACATTGGTTGCTGATTAATACTGAATTCGTGGACCTTTCACTGTGCCTGTGTTCACAATGAGTTGGAAACACCCAAGTTGTACTTCCCAATGCTGCCAACTGTGATTTCTCAGCAAGTTGCAGGGAAAGTGCTCACAGGCATAATCCTCTAATCATTGAGCCTAATGGAAGACGTGGAGCTCTCTAGCTGCTAAAGACTCGGAGCAGATAAAGAAGACTTGGGTCTGCAGCTCAATGTAGGAAAGCTCTGAGAAGAATTGTCTGATTATGTTCTACCCTCAAAATGAGGGCTTTGTCCTGCCATCACAGATAGGGACAAAGATGTGTCACCTAAAAGTTAAATTAGCAAAGATCTACCCAGAATGGAGAAATTGACTGTCTATGGGGGCAACCCAAGAAATTATATAAGTAAAGCTGAGATGTTGGGAAAACATCCAATGCTCTAATTGAGGTGATATGAATATAACCTCAAGGAAACAGGGATAAAATATTATAATTGAGAAAATGAACACATAAATTGTCCTTTCTGAACACTGTCTGAAGAGTAAAAAGAGGATGCTCAGCATGGAGTCATTGTTTGGGCACATTTGTCCAGCTCTGCCCAGGGGGTAGAGATTGAATCTGATGAAACCTCCAATCACTAGAGAGGGTGATTTGGCTGTAGTGCTGGAATGTTATTTTAGTTAGGTTTCACATAGTCTAGATGAAATAGCCCTCAGGATAAAATTCTGGTTAGTAATCTGGTTCCTGGTATTAAATAATGTAAAAGGGTTACCCTGGGTGTGACCCGGGAGACACCCTTAAGTGGATGAGTATGTTGGCCTGCCTGATTATGCACCAGCCTTTTGGAAATCCTTTGGTAAAAGTTAGCGTCAGTGGATCCAAGAATTCTGTGTGACTGATCACGCACACCCAGAATTCCAAAGCTAACATGAGGGGAGCAGCCAGCCTCTCAGGGAGGCCTCATAATTCATCATACCAGTATGGCCTAGTTCAATCAGGCTCAATTAAATTCACCAGATAAAGGCAGAGCCTAGTATCAGAGAAGTAAGGCTGCAGGCCATCGTCTTGATAGTTATATAGTGTTGGGAACTCTAAAACTTTAGGACAGAGACTCAGTAAGAGAAACTGCTACATAGGCATGATTTGTCACCAAGGAACAGTGTCACAGCACTCAGTATGGCTGACTTCATGGTAGAATGTGAGATTTTGCTGTAAATATCTATTGTCTCTGTTCAGAAGTCAGATTGACCCTTGAGTCTGAAAAATGTTTGAAACTACAAGAAGAAATTAAAGAGTTAGCAGATCTATTTTTGTTTCTAGAGACTGAGTGGGGGAAAAAAGAAGCTTAAGCACAAGAGACTTAACTGGTTCACTTTAAGAAGTTTCGGGCTAGAACTGGCCTAAGGTACAGCCTCATGCATGGGGCTCAAATGATGTCACCAGGATCTGGTTTTTCTTAACTTGTCTCTCAGATAGGGGCCATATTGCCTTGACTGTCAAACAAATCCTCTCCTTCTGAGGTCACAAGATAGTAGCAGCTACTCCACTGTGCATTCTCAATATTGTGAACCCTTCGGATAATAGAATCTGTTTCATAGAGCCCTTAATGGCTCCTTAATTATAATTGAATAACTTGCTCATCCCTGAACCCATCATTTGGACCAGGAAACATGTAAATCTCTTACCAATGACCGAGTCATTTGACCATCCTTGAAGTCTAGGGCAGAATGTCTGCATTAGAAGTAGCTGAGATGATGGCTGTAGAAGCTGGAATCTGCTAAGACATGTGTATCAACTCACCTGTCCAACCAACTCTCTGTGAAAATGAATGGCACAGGGCTGTTGGGCTCACACTGGGCCATCACTGTCCATGGGTGATGCTGATGCCAGCAAGAGTGACGATGCCCTCCCTCTCCTTTCCTACCACATTATGGCTCAATGACAACTATGACATGTTTTTCATCCGTCATTCAACTTGACAAATATTTATTGAACATCTACCATAAATCTAAAACTGAGAGAGGTTTTAGAGGGGATAATTCAATGTGGAAAGATACAGCACTTTTAATGTTAACAGTTTGAGAGAAACAACCACTTTTTATTTCTAATATAATATGAAGTCAGCTTCCCAAAGACATTGTGCACGGTCCAAGTTTTGCTTTGTATTTACCCTAAGGGGTAGAATGGTCAGAATAGTTAATAGTAGTGAAGACAAACCATCCACTTTTAAGAAAATAACTTGTATTTTTCAAATATTATTCTCAAATTAGGTAATTAAATTTCTGATAAAATTATTATGTGTAAAATACTGATGTTCAATGACAAAGTAAATCAAGAAGATAGTTATTTTAGGATCAAATTTCCTTTATATTTTAGTCTTCTGTTCATTCATTTCTTTTCTCTTCTGAATTTCATTAACTGAAACTTCAGTTTTTAAGATACAGTTAGAAAGCAATTTCTTCAGCATCCATCTCATGTTACTCTCTCATCAATGACTCCTGATCACCCTAATAATGATCAATTCAAAACTCCTTTCACCATGATCTCCAGTCCCTTCTCTCACATGTACCATACTCCAGTTATACCGGACGATTTACAGTTACCCTAATGCACAACCTCTCTCACTCCTGTACCTCCAGGTATGCTTTTCCTTCTGTTCACTCTTTTTCTTGCCACCACCCAGCCATCTCTTATTCATCCACTAGATCTCAACTAAGACATCACCTCCTCCATGAAGTCTTTCCAGACACCACCTGCAACAGTGGGTTAGGTGCTCTTTCTTTGCTTGATCAGTTAGTACCTTGCACTTTGCCTGTCATGATTCTCATTACCCTATGGTATGTTTTGCCTGTTTGCCCTTAAATCTCCGTAATAAGGCAAGAGTTCCCAAATTCAATGAAAGCAGGGTGAAGGCCTTTGCTTTAATACTTGCACTTTGAGAGCTTAGCTCAAGAAATATTTCTTGGATGAATAAATAAACAATGAGCCTCTTGCTATATGTTGTTTTCTTGCATTTCCTCAGAATTACAACCGCCCCCCTGTGATGGCACTAGCCATCCCCATTGCAGTGAAGTTCCTCCACAGAAGCAACAAGGAACTGTGCAGGAATATGTCCAACTACTTGTCCCTGGCTGCCATCACGAAGGCGGATCTCCTGGCTGATCACACAGAAGTTATAGTGAAGAGCATACTCCAAGGTATGGTGTGGAGGCTGAGCTTGGGGACATGTGTTAGGAGTCATTTAAAAGGGTTTTCTGTGTGTGGAAAGAGAGACTCAGAGTACTGAGAGGTTCCTTAGGGTCTCTGCTTTACCACTAGTTGACTTGGGAACATGGGTAAGGTTACTTGGGCTGGCTGCGACTGTGTCTCTTCATTGGGCAGATGAATTATTTGGGCTCATTAGATACATTGTAAGCTTCCATCTCTACATTTCTCAGTTTGGAGAACTATTTTCTATGCTTCTACTCACCTTGTCTACTGACTATGGTAAACCTGTCTGTACTGTTCTTGATGGTAGATGAAAAACCTCTTCTTGCTTTGGTTTCCAAAAGCAAGAAATGTTAGCTAAAATACACCAGGAATGTGAACACGATTGGGGGTTGATCTCTGTTAAATGCTATCACAAAAACTCAAACCAGGACCCCTCTGCTAACTGCTTTACATTTGAATGAAAGAGATCAAGTGTAGTCCAGTCAAAATATTGCCTTTGTCTTGTGTTTTTTCCTTTACTTTCAGATCTATCAGAAACCATGTTTGTTTGGTTTTAATTTGGGATAAGAGAAGAGTACATGGCATTATTTGATATGCACCAAATTGTCCCCAGTGCCCATTAATAAAACTGTGTGAGGTCCATGAGTATCTTAGCCTACACGTCCCTTCCTACATGTTCAAGTTGAATGTCAATCCCCTGCAAAATGCTTCCAGAGAGTATTTCATAGAGTCCCCAAGGGAGTCCTACATGTGCTCTCTCTCTGCGGCGCCCAGCCAGGCCACAAGCCTCTGCTGCTGTCCTCTCCATGCTTCCTGACGGGTGGTGATGTCACCTCCACCACCCTGAGCCCAGCAAACTCCGTGGCTGCTGCCATCAAGGCCCTAGGAACAGACTCCATTCCACACTGCCATGCTTGTCTGTCCTTTTGCACTGTTCCTCTTCAAGGTCAGGAGGCACTAGTCCTCAGCCCACTAATTCCGTGTGGCAGGATCGGGGAGAACAGCCGTCTTTCTCCTTCGTGTCACATTTTGGTGGAGAGGCCCCAGAGCAGGGTTGCTTGGCTCTCAGTGCCAAACTGTGTGACCAAGTCAATAGACTGCTCGGTAGACAGTTCTGTTTTGTCTAAAACTGTCTCTTCTCTGGGCTCCATTATGGACCCAGGAGTTGGGCTAGCAAAAATGTTAGTTCTCCAGTTCTCAAAATACCCATCACCCACCAAGAACTGAGGTTCTGTTTATTGTCCCAAACATTCCTATGAGTTTTTAGGACCCCCATTCTTCCCGCCAGACATCTGACTAGCTACCCCAGTGGCCTGCCAGATGTCCAGGTATATCTGAACCCCAGCCACGGCAGTGGAAGTTTATCACCCTCCCTGTGCTCCCCTCTGAAGATTTGTCATTGGTATTACTAGTCAGTATCATTCTCTTGGCCTCGGGATTGAATGCTGATTCACTTTATACATATTAAATTCGCTAAAAGCCCAGAAAAGCAATTGTGTTTTTGTCACCACCTTGGTTATATATTTGGAACAGATTTTATAGGAATTAAAGACATTTATAAACTGCACACATTTTAAGTCCATGATAGTTAGACTTGTAAGTAACTGATATATGGGAAAAAAATAAATGAATTGTCTCTTTGTAGCTGCCAAAAACTTAGGTCATGTATTTGAATGTGTTTTTTTTTTTTCCTTTCTTGAAATGCACTTTCAATTAAAAAAAAAAATCTTTTGAAATGCAAAATACACTTTCCTAATTCACTGCAAGCATTTGAAAAAAACACACAAATGATTTGGTTTATTTGATCTGGCACAACAAAAAATTATCATAAAATAAATGATAATTTGACCTAAAAAGTTGGGCTACATATTTCAGCCTTTAGATTTTTTTTAGGACAGGTATGTCTATAAACTCCACCATCACTCACATGAGCACATCAAATTTTGAACTTCAAAGTGGAAGTGATCTTGCTGTCTGAGTAGTAAGTTCCCTGCTCTGCAAGTTTTTGTTGTATAAATACACTGCCAGCAGTCTTAGGGACATCAGAAATAATTCTTTTGTCTTTACTTACTAGTGGCCCAGCGCACAAAATTTGGTTCCCTCAGCCTAATCTGCACACTCTCCAATCAGGAACCCCTTAGGGGATATCTACCCCTTGGTTGGGATTGGGCCTAACCTGCCGCCTGCCTGATTGCCCCTAACCTCTCTGCCTGCCTCCCTGATTGCCCCTAACCCCCCTGCCTGCCTCCCTGATTGCCCCTAACCCCCCTGCCTGCCTGCCTGATTGCCCCTAACTGCTCTCCCCTGCTGGCTTGATCTTACTCCCTACTGCCTCTGCCTGCCTGATCGCCCCTAATTACCCTCCCCTGCTGGCCTGATCTCATCTCCAACTGCCTTAAGACTTCTCCTCAGCCCCCACCTTAGGCTCTGCCTTCACAGTTCACCCAGATTAGGTTCTGATTGGTCAATTTCTATGCCAGTCAGCATCTTCTGACCTATCTCCGGGCCTGATCAGAGAGGTGGGACTGATCAGCAGACCCCAGGGGGTGGCTTGGAGAGAAAAAAAGAGGCAAGAGCTGATCAATAGTTGCCATGGAGGCTACAGATCAGGCTGCTTCTCTCCCCAGGCCTCTCTCTGGGCCTGGTCCACCACCTCCTCAGCAGTCAGTGCTGGGTTGGTGCATCCACAGTAGCAGCGGTCAGTGCTAGGTCGCCACGGCAACCCAGCACTGACTGCAGGACTGACTTCTAGTGTTCGGTTGAGCCTTCGGTCATTAGAGTCACTGCCTTTTTAGATAGATAGATAGATAGATAGATAGATAGATAGATAGATAGATAGTTTTCACTTGTATTATCTGAATCCTCATTCTCCCATATTTCCACTTCTACAGAAATTTCTACAGAAAATGTTGAAGTTTACAGTTGCTTCATTTGATGTTACACAAGTAGAATTATAGAAGTATAAAATCTTAGTTTGGGACATTAATGATGAATTAGCATTTACCCAGGCAATGCTTGAATGCCCACCAAGTGGTCATCCATTCAGTGATAATGACAAAAATTATAATAACCATAACTACGCTGACTGAAACTTATTTCATGTTCTCTTTAAGCCAAATACTATATTAAGAACTTTATATTGATTATATCATTTAATCCCCACAATAATTCCATAACAGGAGTCCTATTGTTATGCCATTTCACCAATTAGTAGTATTTTAAGTAAAAGAGACCCAAGGTATAAATGCCTTAATGATTATGGTGTCAATGGCAAGACTAATGAAGAATACAAGAGAAAAGAAGAAACAGAAGGAGGAAGAGGAGGAGAAGGAGGAGGAGGAGAGAAAAAAAATAGCAGAATGAGTAGAAGGAGGAGAAACTCCTCATTGGAACATATGACTGAAAAGTGCATGAGTATATCAGACTTCCTATGTGGCTTGATTCAGAGCTCAGGGAAGGTCTCAAAAATTATTACTCAGCTCTGCTTACTGTAGAGTGATTTCACTCTTATGCTCCACATTATAGGCCTCTGCAGCATCAGCTCTCATCCTTAGGAATACTGATTAAGGAAAAGAAACTCCTTAACTGTCTCTGTTCGAGCTGACATGGGTCACCTACCCATTTACAGCCTTATGTAACTATTAACCTTTATTGCTTTACACTGTCTTTTTGATACATTCACCCCATTGCTTTAGCATGCTAAGGTTTTGGATAATGATTCTTTCATCTCAAAGTGTCTATAGTTTTTCCAAGGTTCTTGCCATCTGTAAATTTTTTGAAAAGAATGACTCTACCTTCATCATAAAACACTAATTTAAAAAAGTAGGCCAGATAGGGCCAGTCAAGCCTTGTGGTGTACCTACCGGTAGTGACTGTCCCTTATACTTGGTTGATATTATTCTATCAGTCATATTTTTTAATTCTATTACACGTTTGTTACTGATTCCAAAACAAATGCTTCCTTATGCTTATAAATCAGTCATGAGAGACTGTCAAATGAGTTTATCTGTTTATCTTTGAAGGCAAATATTTCAAAAGTTCCAAGCCATTTTTGCTACTTTTCATTATTAATGATTATACATATATAAGTAATAATGTCTCCTTGTGTTAATAGAATAAACACGAATTTATTCTATTAATTTTGTTTAGACTTTAACTTTAAGTTTCGTATTCTTTGAACCCTCCCAGGGTCAAGGATTATTGTCTTTGATTTGTACTTGATAGCTAAGGAGACAGAAAACTGAATATCCTTATATCAAATCAGACAGTTGAATCAATATTTTTAAATCAAGCCACCAAATAAAAGCAAAAACAAAAACTTTCCCAGTTAGTGTTATAGGCAAATTAGAAAAAATATATAAGGGATAATTATCTAAACTTTTTTCATATAATTAAAAAGAAGTACATTTCCCAGCTAATTCTGTATGGCTAGTACAGCCATGACAATAAAAATATAAGAAGGGAAAATACAGGCTGATCTCAGGACATTGTAAAGTCATATTACAGACAGTCCCTGACTTTACCAGTGAAAGTGGAACACGTTTGGTAAAAACAAAACATTGAACTCTGAACTTTAATCTTTTCCTAGGCTAGCTGTACGCAATACGATACTCTCCTGATGCTGGGCAGTGGCTGTGAACTGCAGCTTCAAGTCAGTCATGAGAACATGAGGGTAAACAACTGATCCTCTACAGCAGCGGCTCTCAACCCTGTGGGTTGCGACCCACAGGTTGAGAACCTCTAGCAGGGTCACCTAAGACCATCGGAAAACACAGATATTTACATTACGGTTCATAACAGTAGAAAAATTACAGTTATGAAGTAGCAACGAAAATAATTTTTTGGTTGGGGATCACCACAATATGAAGAACTGTATTAAAGGGCCGCGGCATTAAAAAAGGTTGAGAACCACTGCTCTACAGGATCTTGTGTTGCCAGGGTTATTTTGGATCTTGTGTTTCGCGTTTTCACATCCCATCATGTCTACAAAACGCCCATTTGTCTCCTGCTTCTACTGAGAAGAGGAAGGCAATTACTCCTGAGATGAAAAAAAATCAACATAATTGACCAACTGTAGGCTAATGGTAGTGTTCTGATTACACTTAAGGAAGGCTAGGCTAAGCTATGGCATTCAGTAGGTTAGGTGTATTAAATGCATTTTTGACTTATGATATTTTCAATTTATGGTGAGTTTATCATGACATAAACCCTTGGTTAGTCGAAAAGAATCTGTAATTAAAATGGTGTAGCACTGGTGGAAGGACAGGCTAATAGCCCATGGAATAATATGGAAATTTCAGATTGCAGTGGAATCTTTATAATGAATAAGGATAGACTATTCAATAAATGGTTCTGGGACAACTGTTGATATCACAGCATGCATAGATTAATTTCATGTAGGATAAAGATTTAAATATAAAAAACAAACTTTAAATCTCTCCTTTTGTAAAATGCAAAGTCTATTCATGATTTTTTTTTAAAAAGTCTTTCAGCAAACTAACAATAGAAGGAAACATTCTTAGTCTAATAAAGGATATCTACAAAAAAAAACCTTATAACTAAAATTATCCTGAATAGAGAAATATAGAATATTTTCCTTTTAATTAAAAAATAAGACAAGGATGTCACTTGAGTAATGAATTTGTTTTCTGCTTACGTCATATCAGAGGTAATTTCATATTTTGTAGCAGCAGAGCTTTTTCAGCATGGGAGAGTTTTTTTCTATGGTTCTGAGTAATTCTCCAAACTGGTTCTTTGTCACGTGAAAATGCTCTGTGGAACCTGCCTGGTAAAGGATTATAAAAGCATAACTAATGTTTATCTTTCACCCAAGATGAGAATATGATCGGAAACCCCTAAAATTAGGGTCTCTCATCTCTAAGGGATTATGTGAGGGCTTTTGATTGGAACTCTGTGATGCAATGCACACTACTGGTATCAAAACTAAAGCAGTGGAGAATCCAAGATGGCGGCATAGGTAAACACCTACACTGCTGCCTCGCACAACAATTTCAAAACTACAACTAAAAGACAGAACGGACATCATCCAGAACCACAGGAAGGCTGCCTGAGTGGAAGTTCTACAGCTAGAGGGAAAGAGAGGGGCTCACAGAGACCCAGAGGAGCTGCAAAAAGCTGAGGTACGGAGACACACGCGCTGAGAGAGTAGGTGCCGGACTACCTAGCTGGCTTTCTCTGGCGGGAAGGAAATGGAGACTCCCAATGGCATTGAACCCCTTATCCTATGACACTAAACCCCAGATCCAGCCGAAACTCATACGGGGGGAGTTTGGACTGTGAAAAGGAAGAGGTGCATGGAAATTTAGGGGAGTCGCAAAAGATCAGAGAGCTGGTGGCGGCGCTCACGGCACTGCTCGGAGGACAGATTGCTGATTGGGACGCTGGCTTTCGCGACTGGGCGGGAGACAGACCCTCCCAACTGTGCCACTTCTGAGTCCACTGGGCCCCTGTTTCGGGCGAAACCCTGGAGACCTAGACTCGTGTGGTCCTGGTGCGCAGGGGAGCTGGAAAGGCAGCGGTCTGGAGGCACTGCGGGTGCGTGGGCACAAGGACCGCTCCAGCCATTTCCCAGTCACGTGAGACTTGGGGGCCGTGAAGGGTGGGGCCGACTGGAAGGCAAGGCAGTCCCTTAAGCCCTGAGACTCCACCCATCCCAAGCTCAACAGAGGCTTCTGCGTTTTTGCAAGCCTGCTATCATAAGGCTGAATCCAACACAGAAGTTCTCCCAGCATAGTGAAAATGCTGAGACAAGGGAAGGAATCACAAACAAAAGGAATGGAGGAAAAAAAACGACAGGATATCAAGTTCAAAACCACGTTTATAAGGTTTTTCAAGAATATCATAGAAAAGTTGGATAAAGTTGGCGAGACCCAAGAGGAGATGAAAAAGAACCAACTAGAGATGGAACTAGAAATTAAACATATACTGACTGAAGTAAAAAATATTATACAGAGTCCTAACAGCAGACTAGAGAAAGGCAAGAGTCAAGTCAAAAATTTGGAATATAAAGAAGCAGAAAACACTCAACTGGAAAAGCAAAAAGAGAAAAGAATCCAAAAATGTGAACATAATATAAGGAACCTCTGGGACAGCTTCAAGCGTAACAACATCAGAATTGTGGGGGTGCCAGAAGAAGAGAGAGAGCAAGATTCTGAAAACCTATTTGAAGAAATAATGACTGAAAATTTCCCCCACCTGGTGAAAGAAATAGACTTACAAGTCCAGGAAGCACACAGAACCCCAAACAAAAGGAATCCAAAGAGGACCACACCAAGACACATCATAATTAAAATGCTAAGAGCGAAAGACAAAGAGAGAATATTAAAAGCAACAAGAGAAAAACAGTTCATTACCTACAAGGGAGCACCCATACGACTGTCAGCTGATTTCTCAAAAGAAACGATGCAGGCCAGATGGGAGTGGCAAGAAATATTCAACGTGATGAATAGCAAGAACCTACAACCAAGAATAATCTATCCAGCAAAGCTAACATTCAGAATTGAAGGGCAGATAAAGAGCTTCACAGATAAGAAAAAGCTAAAGGAGTTCATCAACTCCAAACCAGTGTTATATGAAATGCTGAAGGGTACTCTT
>PVJN01059092.1:0-11969 GCA_004026805.1 Lasiurus borealis | reverse complement strand
GAACCCTGCCTGGGCTCTCTCATTGGGCGAGCGCCCTGCATGGACCGTCTCTCCCGGGAAGAATCCCTGCAGGAAGGAGCCGGCAGAGCTGACGTCAGCGAGTTCACGCGTCTGTCACCGGAGTCCAGATCCGAATGCACTTCCTCTCCCGTGAGTACGGGGAGGGCAGAATGCTGGTGCCGAGAGCATCCATTAGTAGTAAAAAATAGAACAACGAGTATTTACTTATCCCTGACACATGCCAGGCTCTGTCCTAAGCCATGTATGTGACTCGACTCTTCCAGTCCTCCCATCACCCCCCCTGAGCGCTTCCTAACTTCTCAGGGTGAGCCAACCTGGGCCCCGCTTTACGGAGGAGGAGACTGAGGTTCTGACACCTTCACCTCCTTGCGCCGGCTTGCACAGCTCTATGTGGGGAGGTCGAGAGAGGGATTGGGTGATTGCAGCTCAGGCTTCCCCGAACCCCGCTTCATTTGGGGAGTCTGAAAAGAAAGCCTTTATCTTTGGGGTGCTGAGGGTTCCTCGCGGAGGGAAAAGACCTGGGGAAGCCCCATCCTCTGCCTCATCAGAGGCCTGGGTAGGGTCTGGCCTTGCTGGGCTGTGCTGGGTGTTGATGCAGGCCAGCTTCTCCAGGGACCGCCCATGTGCTCAGAGGTTCCCGAGTTGGATGGAAACTGCTCCTCTATTTGCCCTTCCTCTGTGGTCCTCCTGGGTGGCACTTGGGCATGGTGGCTGAGGACACATCATCAAGACCACACAGGTACAAATAGACCGTCCCGATACAAATCTCACTTCCACCACCTCCTGGCTGTCTGACCTCGGGAAAGTTCCAAAACCTCTTCTTGCCTTGGTTTCCTAACTGCAACAGGGGGATAATACCAGGGTCTATTGCACAGAGCAGTTAGGAGCCATCGGCGAGTTAATACAGTGGTACCTCGAGATATGAGTTTAATTCGTTCCATAACCTTGAGGCGTGGGAAACTATGAGACGCTCGAGTCGAGGTAAACTGGTGGGTCGTGTGCAGTCGGCCGATTCGCGAGATTATTCCTCGTATCTCAAAGCAAAAATCGCTCGCTCGATGGCTCATATCTCAAAAATCTCGAATGTTAGGGCACTCGTATCTCGAGGTACATGGCAAGTCCTGGGAACCCTGCTCGGCACCCCATAAACTTGGTAATTGTTATTGATTCCATGGCTGCCAATGGTTGCTTTTATTGTCCTTCCCCCCCAGTTGTCTGGAAGCTCCTTGGGAACAGATCCGGCCTGGCCTTCCAGCAGGGACTTAGCGGGTGATGGATGAGCGAGGGGGTGATCAGAGTCCTGAGCTGAATGAAGGATCTTGAGGAAGACGCCTCGGGCCAACTTCTGCAGGTCTTGCTTGCTGGCCAGTCTGTGTAGATGTCAGTGATGACTGGGGGGCTGGGCTGGCTCACACAGTAGGTCTCTTGCAACATGCTTCGAACCCAGGTCTCCTGACTGGTCTCCAACGACAGCCCCAATCTGTCTACAAGTTCGAGTAGCTGCTGCTCCTTGTTTCATAGCAAGACTGACCCCCACCTGCCCCACCTGGCCCCGCCTATGTGTTTGCTTCAAATAAAGGAAGATGAGCCCTTTGGAAGCTCAACCAGGAGATGGAAGCAGGGGGACCCGAAGATGCAAACAGAAAGCGTCACCTATGAGGACACAAAATATCCTTCAAAGTGGTTGAAATGTTGCATATAACATGGAATAAATACGAATTTGGGGCAAACATGTCATTAAAGAGAAGAAAGACCCCGGGTGAGAGAAAGCAGGGCACTTCTGAGAGAAGGCTGGTGTGGCCAAAGCACACAGAGGCGGGGCAGATGTTCTCGGCAGTGGGGTCCTCACAAACTCTCACGCTGACTGAACCTCATGAGGCCTCGGGACCTTTAAACACAGGCATCCACAGGAGTGATCTTCCCGATGCTTGTGCTGTCCTGCAGCCCGTCCTGCACCGGTTGGGAGTCGGGTCACCAAGGATCTGGAGAACTCAAACAGGGCACTAGACATCTAGGTTGCTCTCTAGATTGGCCAGCATTCTAGAAACTTCTGGATGATCCTCAAGCTCCCCACCCCCAGCCAAAGATTCCAGAGACTCCTTCCTAACTTCTACACCACGTTTTACAATTTCAGAGAGATCATTTAGGGATTCGCAATTCTGGGCAATCCCTCCAGTGTTTCCAAGAGCAGCCCCCGCTTCTAATGTTGAGGTACCAGGGACCATCTTCTCAGTCTAACTCTTCTGGAGAACTACAATCTTATTTCAGGGGCCACAGCACCCCAAATCCCAACATTCTGGGTGGGGAAGGCCTGAAGCTTTCAGGGTTCCAGCATGTCCTCTGCAATTCACAAATTCTCAGTAAGGACTTCCGGATTCGAAGACCCTCATACATGACTGGGTCCCATGGACTTCCTCGTGCTCAGGGGCTCTGGACAAGTGGCAGTTCTAGAGGGAGCGTGGTGCCTGGGAGGTGGGGGGAGTGGAGACGCATCCCCTGGCGTCTGGGGTCTATCTCTGGGAAAGTGAGCGGGAGCTTTGCTGAGCTGGAACTTGGAAACTGGAAAATCTCGGCCGGTTCCAATGGGAAAAGGCATCGTCCAAACACAAGTGAACCGGCAACAGCCAGGGTCCCCCCCTGGGTGGTCCCTGTCCTTCCTCCCCAGGCAGCTGAGGAAAGTCTCACGCTCGGTGCCAGGGGCTTTCCCCGCCTGAGGCCAGAGACCTCCCGGCAAGCAGGGCCACGATGCAGGGAGTGAGATAAGGGATCCAACATAGCGCGCCACCCAAGCTGAGGGGCATCACAATGACCTGCAGCAGGAAAAGTGACTTCACGGCACGTTGGGCTCCTCCCCCCTTCCCCACCCCCGGGGCCTCTGCACAAATGAGACCTCTCCTGCCCCGGATTTTGAGCTGCACCTGCCCTGGCCGAGGGAACCTCCCCATGTAGCATTGAGCACTGACCTCCCACGTGTGTTGCCCATTTTCTTTTTGTCCATGAGGATAAGGATTCTTACGCTCTGTTCAATGCTGGCCCAACGTGGGCTCTCACTAAATATTGGCTGGATTATTCATTTTAAAAATACAGATGGTCAGTTCCATCGAATGGCCTTGTTGACTACAAGCTGCTTTGGGTTAACTCGTCTGCAATAGGCAAAGCTTCGTGCCGACCTCCTCCCACCAGCAGCGGCTTTAACGCCCGTGACCATCCCGAGAGGGCGACTATAGTGTCCGTTCCGCAGATGAGGCCACTCAGGCTCAGCGCAGCCAAGTCACCTGCCCGGGATCATTCATGGATAAGCGATGACGCCGGGGTTTGAACTTGTGTGGCTCAGACTGTGGGCTTACCCACAGCCACCTTTCCGGGCCCAGCTGCCTGCGGTGTCTACCGTTACCATCCTGCCCTGGGCTCTGCCTTCGTGGTCACTGTCTTTCTATTCCTGGCTGCTAGGGGCTCCAACCGGGGATCAGGCCTGCAGAGAGACTCCGTCAGAGGCACAGAGAGGCCAAGCAGCCTGCCCCACGTCACACAGCACGCTCAAGTGTAGCCAGAGGCACCTTGCTTTTGTCTGTGTGTCCTCACTTCTCTCGGGACAGGGGAGCATCATTAGGGCTATTTCCCAGCGTGGTGGGGAGGGGAGCACTGGCTCTTTTCTTGCGTGGCCTTGCGCTGGGCTGTGGGGTGGGAGCCACAGGACTTGTTTTCTCGGGCCGTGCCTGTGGGCACGTCTGAGCATGCTCCAGTGACGACTGCCACCCCCTCCTTAGGGCATCCCTGGCTCCCTGCTCCTTCCAGTGCCCCCCAAGCCCGTGGCTGAAGCTGGCCTGTGTGAAGCCTCGCCAGAGCCCAGGGTCCAGGTTTCAGGGAATTACTGCCCCCGCGCCCACCCCCTACACCACCTGCCTGCCCGCCCGCCTCCAGCTCACCATCCCCAATCAGCCCACCTGCCACAGTGGCTTGTGTGACCCGAATGCAAATCCAAGCTGGTGTCTCCTCAGGACCCCTCTGTGGTGGTCCTCCATCCTCGAAACAAGCCCACGCTGCGGATGTGACCCACAAGGCCGTGCTCTGCCTGCAGCTGGCCACCTGTGGAACCTCAGGGTCTGGGCCTTTGCCTCCACAGCCCCTCCCTCCACCTGCTGTCCACCTCCGGGGCCTTTATCTTCGCTCTGTGGCAAGCCTTCTTGGACCCCCTCAATAATTTCTGATTGGGGGGCCTGACTCCATGTTTCCCCTTCAAAGCACACGTGTGAGGTTGGAAATCTGTCTGTCCCCCACCAGACGGCCAGCTCCCTGGTCAAAGCCAGCTTGTCCCTGGTCAGTCCTTTCACCGCCTTGATGTGGAGTGGATGCCGGTGGCGTTCCCGTAAGAGTGAGTGTCTGAACCACCCAAGGCGTTAGCCACTGGGTCTCAGTTTCCCTAACTATAAAATGGGGCAGCGAGGGTAGCCGTGTGGCTCTTTTTAAAATGAGATCCTCCAATTTCTCATGTCAGGTCTGGGCTTCCCCTTAATTGTAGGCCCACTGCTCCCTACTGGGCATGGACCAGGAATCTTGAGGTTCCTCACCCCCCTGATCCTCACTAGAGCTCAACAAGAGAGGGGACAGTGCCCCCCCATCCGACTGAAGACCAGGAAGTGGGGTGGGCGGGTGCAGGGCGTGCTCAGGACCTCAGAGCGGGTCTGTGGCACCAGAACACAGGGCTCAGGGTCCCCCCAGCACCAGGCCACATGCAGGGGCACCGAGAAGCAAGCCCCTCAGCCTGCCGCCTGCCCCAGCTCCAGGCCAACTCGGTTTCCTTCCGGTCTCCTTCCTGGAGGTGCTGGTCATTTGATTCCCCATGCTGCCCCCGAGGCGCATAACAGTTGCTCAGTTAAAATGCGTGTAATCCGTGAAAGGAGAGGGAACCTGGAGTATTCCCCATCGGAAGGGAACACACACTTCTGCCAAGAGTCCTTGCTTTCTCTTCCTCCGACTCCCTCGAGACCCCCTAGTCCAGGATGTCCCCATGGGAAGCAAAGGACAGGACCACCCAGGCTTGGAGCTGAGGCCTCTTTATTGTCGTGTCCATGTTCCTCCTGAATCCCGTCTCATTACTCAGAGTCTGGGGTGGCACCCTCTCTGTACTCCCCCAAACGGCCCTCTCGCCGTCACCCCTGACCCTCAGGAGTGGTCCTTGCCCAGCCAGGCTGCAGGATGGGTGGGCGGCTGCTCTCCCCGTTGAACAGATGGGGAGACTGAAGCCCCAGAGCAGAGATCCCCCCCCCCCCCGCAAGGTCACAGGGTGGCGTCCTGCGTTTCCAGTTTGCGCTCAGCAGGGAGGGAGGACTCGGCTGGGGCTCCGTTTGCTCCCACGCGCGGGTGGCTGGCCCCGGCCTCGCCGCAGGGAGCTGCCGATCTGGTCTCTGAGGGCCTCCAGTCTGCGGGCCAGGTTTGGGACTGTGGCCCCACCTGAGGGGGATGGTGACACTTGAGGCCTGCACACCCTGACGTCATCAGGCCCCAACATCCCCGGGGAAGCTTCAGATGGCACCTACTCTCCCCCGACCCCCCCCCCAATACACCCTGGGCTTTGGGGTACATCTGGGCATGAAGGAGGCCCCAGGAAGAAGAGAATCCCAAGGTTGGAAACTAGAAAGATCTTAGGAATTACCTCCTAACCTGTGCCCTATTCCAGAAATGGAAAGACTGTGCTGGAGCCGGTGCGTTCTGGCCAAAGATCACAGAAAACCCTAGGGGCTCCCCGCCTCCCGCCCCCACTCTTTCCCTTGTTCACCTCTCAACACTGGCGATGTGTTCGGGGGCCCCGGGGGCAGCGGGGGTGCAGAAGGTACCACCTCCTCCTCCTCGGTGAGTATCTCCGCCAGGACTCGGGTCTGAGTCCAGTCGTTGTGATTCCTGGGCCGGGGCCGTGGGGTGGGGGGTGGGGGGGTGTGAGCCTTCAGGTGCCCAGGCCTCCCCCAGCCCCCGCCCCAGCGCCCCGGGACTGGGCCCACCTCTCTCTGGGGCACTTGGCAGAGCCAGGGCTGCACGGGGGCACCGAGGGCGGGGGCCGGGCAGACAGGGGGAGGCCGTCGGGGGCCTGCAAGAAAGACGACAGCCGACACGGGTGACCTCGGCCCTGCTTCTCTGGGCCCCACTTCCGGGTGCTGATCCCCATGCCACCCGCCCTCCCACACCTGCCCCAGGGGGGCACCAAGGCTGCCAGATGGGCATAAAGGGGCGGGGTCTTGGTCACTTCCTCTGGGGGTAGAATCCTCAGTGCCCAGAACAGGGCCTGGTGCAAAGCAAAGAGCTCAGAGGAGAGTCAGTGAGCGAGTGGGTGAGGAGTGAAGAAGCAAATGCATAAATGAGTCGCAGTAAGTGAAGGAAGGAATAAGCAAATGGCAGAGCGAGTTCCTTAAAAAAAAAATGGCAGGATGGGAAGAGGGAGGCGAGGTAAACAGCGATTCTGAACCACTTTTGCCAGGACCTGGGGGAAAATCAGCCACTTCCCCCAGCCTGGAGGCCTGGGGGCCTGAGGCTGACCCCTGGGTCAAGGCCTCCAGCTTTCCAGCCTCCCCGCACCCCCACCGCGGCCTTTCCTACCTGGGGCAGGGGGAGCTCCCTCCGTGGGCAGGCCCAGTGGGCCAGGGGGGCTCGGCACAGCGGGCAGACGTGGCAGCAGGGGCAGGCGCAGAGGGGTGGCAGGGCCTGCAAGAGGGCAGGTCATAGGCTCCCTGCCATCCCTGCTCCTCCCCCTCAGGCTGGGCAGAGACTCACATGGCAGGAGGGAGCTGGCACCATCGCACAGGGACATGGGGGGGCTGGGCCCAGCGGGGGCTGGTGGAGGTAGCAGGCCGAGAGGAGGCGCCTGCAAAGAACAGGGGTGTGTGCCTGCAGTCCTCAACCCCACCATCAGGCTGGTGCCCCGTTTCAACAAATACCCCCGGGCACCCTTTGCAGTGCTCAACATATGACCTCATTCGACCCATCTTTACAACAGCCCTATTCGGTGGGCATAGTATCACCTCTGTTTTACAGCTGAGGAAACCCAGGCGGCGAGAGGTGGCCTGACTCACCAAGGTCACCCAGCTCGTTGGTGACAGAGCTGGAATTTGAACCCCGGTGGCCTGAATCCGGAGGTCAGACTCCTAACCGTTCGTTTTCCCACCGCCCGCTGTCCCCAGGCCGTGCTCACCGCTCCAGCTCCTGGACCTGCTGGGCCAGGACGCGCTGCTCATCCCGGGCCAGGTCCCGGCTGCTCTGCAGCTGGCTCTTCTCTTTCCTGGGAAGGAGAGGCCCGGGGAGGTGACAGGAAACGGGAATGGTGGGGTATCAGCCGTACAGTGTGAGCCCCAGCAGGTAGGGGGGCAGGGGGGGGCAGGAAGGAGTCAGGGAGCGGGGAGGGGTGGGCGCGGAGTCCCCGGGCCAGGCCGCACCTGAGCCTCTCATTCTCCAGCATGAACTCCTGGAGCATCCCATAGAGGTTCTGCTGGGCCCAGGCCAGGCGGGTCCCGCTGACGCCGGGGGCTGCAGGGAAGGGGAGATGGCTGGGTCCGCAGGAGCCCCGATGCTCTCCACGCCCCCCCTGCACTTCCCCGGAACTCTCACCCTTCAGGTCCATCTGGCTCAGCTGGGACCGGAGAAGCCGGTTCTCCGCCTGGAGCTGCAGGATCTCCGATTCCAGGCGCTGGGGCTGCTTGGCCACGGGGGACTGCAGAGAGAGGCCCCGAGCTGCCACCTCAGCCGCGTAAGTCGTGCAAGGGCTCCGGGAGTGGGGCGCCAGGGAGCCTAGAAACCAGCCCTGCTTCCCTCGCAGGCTTGGCATCCTGGCACAAGCCTATGCCCACTCGTAGAGGGCACCTTTCCCAAGGCATCGAAGTGCCCATGGCCTCAGCTGCCTGCCAGCAGGACAGGGCCCTCCAAGTCCAACCCAAAGCTAGTTCTGTTCAAGTCTTGGTTCAGACCCCAAACAAGACTCCATCCATATCAGACCCCAACTGAGCTCATACTGAATCATGATACCAGCTGAGATCCCGGCTAGACCCCGAATCCTATCCCAACTCAGACCCTCACCGGGACCTGCCACAGCTCTGACCGTGACCCCGACCCCGACCCCATCCTCCCCAGTCATGGTCCCACCATCCAGATTTCAACTCTGATCCTAACTCTGACTCAATCACAGATTTCAACGGTGACACCAGCTCCGGTTCCAACTACTGCCCAACCCCGTCCATTGCCCCTGCCCCACCTCCCCCGCTCCGCCTGTGTCTTCCCTCATGCACCTGGGGGGCCTGGGGCCGCGTGGTGACCCGCTGCGCTCGGCTGGCGTATCGCAGGGTGCTGAGGGTCTCGGGAAGGCACTGGGCTGAGGGTGACACGCAGGCCACCTGGGGAGGAGGCCCCTGAGTGCTCCCCTCTGGGAGCTCCTCCCTCGAGCCCCACTCCTCCCTGCCAGCTTCCCCCACCCCCCAGGTACCATAAGCGTGACCCCGCGCCCCCCCAGCGAGTCCGCCAGCAGCTTGGTGAGCTTGCTGTCTCGAAAAGGGATGTGGCTTTGCTTCCGCCGAGGGTCCAGCAGCAGGGAGATGCAGTGGCCTGGTGGCAGGGGGAGAGCAAGGCCCAGTGAGGTTACACCCCTGGTCCGAGGCCACCCAGCTGGTGAGTGCCGAGCAGGGACCTCCACCCACACCCCAAAGCCCAACCCAGGGCCTGGCACTCAGCAGGGGCTCGGGAAAGGTCTGGTGAATGGACTGAAGGAAGAGGCGCTCCCTGCCTGTCTCCTCAGCCCGTGGCAGAGGCAGGCCCGCTGGGACGGAAGTGGTGAGACAGGTCTGTCCCTTTTTCCCCTTGCGGGGACCCTGCTTTCCCAATGGCGCGAGGACAGACTGCCTGAGGGCTCGTACTCTGCACTTGAGTGTGCCTACCTCCCAACTTAGCTTTATTCTAGTAGAATCAAGTTTAGGGGGTTTCTAGATTCATCAGCAGTGTTCTCAGAGGGGAGACACGAGTCATCAGCACGCTGGGGCCAGAAGGAGACCTGAGGCCCCGGGCTCACAGCTCTTCTGACACTACACCCCTCTGTTTCCCCTTTCTCTCCCCCCGCTCTGCTCCCCTCTCCCCGCACAGCTCAGGCCGGCTGCGGGGGACTCACCCAGGGCCAGCAGGCTGCGGTTGATGCTGTTGGCCTCCAGCATCAGCTCGCCGCGGGAGCCGGTGGCCGCCACCTTCTCGCTGCCCGCCAGGTCTACGAAGCACAGCTTCCCCCCGGCAGGATGCTCCCCGGGACCCACGGCAGGTATCTGCTGGGACTGGGGGGTCGGGGCTTGGTGGGGACCCGGCGTCCACGCCGTCCTCCTGTGCACACCCCAGCTGCTTTCTACACCCTGAGGCCGACCCTGGCCGAGGGCCCGGCGCCAGCTCCTTGCCCCCCCTACCCCCCTCGTTGGGCCACTCACGGTTTGGCGGCGGATGTGGAGGGTGAGCAGGGCATGGCTTCGGCTGGAGGCCTGGTTCAGGGTGTGAGCTGAGCTCCGTCGACGGCTCAGACCTGGAGGGGGACAGCAGCGGGAGCTGGGCCTGAGCGGAAGAGCAAGGACAGAAAAGGAGCAAAGGCGTCCTGGGGAGGGCGGGGCCAGCCTGGGCAAAGGCTTCAGGGATGTGGGGAGGAGGAAGAGGATGGGGTGTGGGGTCTGGCTCTAGCACCAGCAGGTGACAGGGGTACAGACAGAACTGAGCGGAAGAATGCCAGTCAGAGTCACACGGGATAAACGTCCCTCCGACTGCTGTGTGGAGGGAGGAGAGCGAGCAGAGAGATGGGCTGGCATAACGCTGGCGGGAGCCTGGGGTCTCACCCAGGACCGGCAAGCAGGCGGCGGGTGAATAATGAGACATCCCAGAAGCACTGGGTGAATGAGTGAGACTGGAACAGAGCGGCCCTGCACGCTAGGTTACAGGCGTGACCTTTGCCCTCGGGGCATTGGCAGGGCCAGGAGGGGAAGGGGGATGTGGCTTTCGGCCTAGAAGAGCTCAGATTGGAACAGGGGAGCCCTAAGTTGGGAAGATTTCTCTAGAAAGCAAAAAAAAAAAAGGTGGGGGGAGCTGACCGAGGCAGAGGTCCTGGCCTGGAAAGAGGGTGGGCCCAGAACCAGTTTAAGGCAGATTCAGCAGGAGGTCTCGGGTGGGATGGGGGCATCCGTGGGCCGTGTCTGAATTGTTGTTTTGCTGGCCCTCAGCTCCCACAGGCTCCAGCCAGGGGCCCCGAGTGCATTCAGTGAGCGGCAGAGGGGCGGGGTTCCCTTGCACCCCAAAGCTCCCCTGAGACAGCTCGCACCGGTCTGCAGGAGCTCCATCAGGGCCGCCAGACTCCCAAACTCCACCACCCGCAGCTGCTCCACATAGAAGCCCCGAGTCTTGTTCCAGCGCACGGGGAGGGGCCGGGGAGACCCCAGGCTCAGCAGGTCTAGAACCTGGGAGGTGAGGGTGGCGTGTGAGGGAAGGGGCCCGAGTCCCACCAGGCCCCGCCCAGACCTGACCTGCACCAGCCCCCCCTCCCCCACCACCTGCCCCCTGACCCACACCAGGCCCCCATTCAGCTGCGCCCTCTCATTCGCCCCCTCCCCACCTGCTCATTGTAGATCTCCAGGTAGGAGGCGTGGAGGGTGACCGGCGCGCCCAGGTGCTGCACGCGGTCCAGCAGCCAGGCGAAGGTCCTCTGCATGATGCCCGCCAGGCTGGGGGGTACAGGCACGCCCTCTCCCTGGGGGCAGAAACGCCACCGTAGTAATGGCTACCCTTCCCCGCGCCCTTACGAACTGTGCCTCAGAACGAGGCCAGGTTCCCGGCTACCGTCTCACTGACTTCCCACCGTCAGTGCTAGCGCTTCCGTTTCACAGATGGAGGCTGAGCTGCTCGGTAAAAGGGACACAGTTTGCCCTCGCTGGTTCGGCTCAGAGGGGGACTGAAGGATCCCAGTTGGATCTGGTCAAGAGTAAGACACCCCTACCCCATCCCACCCCACCTCTGTGGATTCTATCCCCTAGGAGCGGGCATGCAGGAGGCAGCCCATCAATGACTCCCTTTCATCATGGATGTTTCTCTCTCTCTCCCTCTCTTCCTCTCTGAGACCAATACAAATACAGTGGTACCTCGAGATGCGAGTTTAATTCGTTCCGTAACCTTGAGGCGTGGGAAACTATGAGACGCTAGAGCCGAGGTAAACTGGTGGGTCGTGTGCAGCCGGCCGATCCGCACGATGACTCCTATCTCAACTATTGCTCATATTTCAAAGCAAAAATCGCTCGCTCGACGGCGTGTATCTCAAAAATCTCGTGTGTTAGGGCACTCGTATCTCGAGGTACGGGTTTAAAAAGGGACGACAGAATGTGAAATCCATATTGGGCAAATCCTCTCACCCCTCTGGGCCTCAGTTGCCTTGTCTGCCAATGCATGGGGCTGGTCGCACCTCGCAAGGCCCTTCCCTGTGGGAGCCTGCACTGTCAGGGGCTCCCCACCGACCCTGACCCCTGACCCCTGACCCAGAGGGGAGCTCAGCCCACCTGGGGAGGAGGCCCCGTGAGGGTGTAGGTCTTCCCGGAGCCGGTCTGGCCGAAGGTGAAGACGGTGCAGGAGAAGCTGCGGGCGGCAGAGCGTGTGGCTGGATCTGGGCAGCGAGCATGGTGGTGGGGAAGATGGGGGGACGGGCCAGGGCAGTGCTGGGGTGCGGAGCACCCCCAGGGCCTCCTCCCTCACCCGCGCAGCGCCAGCTCCCCGAGTCGCCGCACACCGCTCGCCCGGAACACGTCCTCCTGGGTGCGCGCCCCGTCCAGCACGGCGCCGAAGCGGAACGCCACGTCCGGGCCCCCGCCCGGGGGGCTCACCTGCAGGGGGGGCGGGGCGGTGGAGAAGGGGGCGGGGCCTGGGCCGGGGAGGGCGGGGCGGTGGGGAAGGGGGCGGGGCCTTGGCCG